>CAUYRT010009145.1:0-66525 GCA_963574885.1 Lepilemur ruficaudatus | reverse complement strand
TGGTGTCTGTCCATCCATTCTTGGGATACTTCACTTAGTAGAACGGGTTTCAGCTCCATCCAGGAAAATACAAGAGGTGCTATATCACCATTGCTTCTTATAGCTGAATAGTATTCCATGGTGTACATATACCACATTTTATTAATCCACTCGTGTATTGATGGGCACTTGGGTTGTTTCCACAACTTTGCAATTGTGAATTGTGCAAGCATAATGATTCTTTCTAATATTTTGTGTAGTTTTCTCCTGAAATATTAATGAAGTAATATAGAATCAACTTTTCTCTGTCTCTCTCTATAGGTATATGTGTGTGTGTGTGTGTGTGTGTGTGTATCTGATATACCGCTCAGATATATATGATTATATTCATTCTTAGGGCATATTGTGTGATATTCTGGTAATTTAAAATATAAAATTGCTTTGTGCTATAAAAACCTTTTTTTCCTGTGTCAATCAACACTCATGTTTTGTAGTTCACTTGGAATATTGGCTTAAAAACAAGAAATCACGGTAGAACATCTCATTGACATTCAATAGGAAAATAGTGCTGACAGAATGCTACAAGAACCAGAGTGGATCCATGCCAAAAGAGTAAATTAAAAACAGTCTGATAGCTGTCTTAACATTTTACAAGGCGAGCAATATGATGAAGTTGTTGAACTGACATCATAAAATCATTTGAAACCAACACTGCACTCTGTTTCAGAGGCACAATTGTTATAACCTTGCCGCCTTGATTTAACAGTGCAACTCTGAAGCTTTGGAAAGTAGCGCATCTATACAGAGCGTGTACGTGCAGCCACTCACACACATTTTTATATACACTCTCAAGGACAAATGAACAAACATTTTCTGGAATTGAGTTTCAGCACCACCTCATTTATTTGGCCACTTACTGTATCTTGGTTTAAAGACATCACATGTTTACACCAAGCTCTGACATGCATGTTCACACAATACATCATCTTGACAGCACAAACCTTGTGGACAAGTGAAGGAGATGGTTGGCTTTGTCCGTTACACAGGAAGAATGTCCATCGCCCGTCTCAGGAAACCCTTCCACTTCATCAATCCATTATTCATCTACTCATTCATTTATTAACTGGCAATATGTTCAAAAATGAAATTAATAATTCACTCAAAAATTTCATACACCTTTACTGGGACAATTACTGTGTGTTTATCACCTTGCTTGCTGATGTCCAAACGTGGCCTCTGTTCTTACGGAGCCCCACTTTCACGAAGTATCTCTCTTTGAGTTCACAAACTCTATGTATCTTAAAGGAAGAATATTCCTAAGTGTCCTATTCACTTACCCATTCATTCAAGAAATACATGTGCAGATATTATTTACAGACACTTTTTTTGGTTCTTATACAAAGTATCAATATGCACATGCATTATTTGCTCTTCTGAAGAACTCCCTGACATTTTGTATCTGCAAGCTCTGGTTATACTTGTGTTCAGATTTCTGTGTTATATTAATATTATTAAACTTGTTGCATACCTTATGTAATACATAAATGCAACTATTGACTAGATCTACACTACCTTATTTTAGTGTGTTACATGGACCAAGGCTACTCCCAAACATTTTGGTATCTAAACACCGCCAGATAAATGCATAATTTGAGCATCAGAGTTGTGTAAATGTTTTTACAAAAGTATCAGTCTGAAATAGATTGGAATTAAAAAGAAAAAACAACTAGTCTTTCACCAAAGATAGTTTGAGAAGTATTGAACAGGACCAGTTCTTCTCAAATGGATGTAATTATTCCTGCCTCCTTCCTCAGGGAACATGTGGCAATGTCTGGAGACAATTTCAATTGTCCCACTGGGTTGGTGGCGCTACCAGTATTAGTCTGTAGAGGCCAGGACTTCTGTTAAACATCCCACGTTGCATAGGGCAGCCACCAACCATATAGAATTATTCATACTGAGATGTCAGAGTGCTGAAGTTCAGAAATCCTGTCTTTAAATTAATCAAGAGTTTGGGATTGGCGGTACAGACTAAACCATATTTGTTAAATAACCATTGAAGAATTTGCTTCAGAAAAAAATTTATAAAAGTTGTTAGGGCCGTGATACAAGATGAGTCTAGAGAGAGTAGACTGGCTGAAAAAGAGTGTTATAAAAATTCAAAGGTGAAGAGATGAGAGGTTTAAACTAGGGTAGAAATGATAGTGAATGAAAGAGAAAAACAGATATGCATTTTATGGATTGGAGTAGGGGTGAAGAAAGAATTGCTTTATGCCTCCCAACATATTGATCCCTAATGTTGGTAGAACATGCTGCAGACAGCAACGTGAGGGAAGGAGGTGGGAACGACCAGCCACATTTTGGATTCCTGCATGCGGCTAAATATCTTACTATATATAAAGCAGCCCACAACTAAGACTTATCCAGCCCAAAATGTCAGTAGTGCCTAGGATGGAAAACTCTGGCTGAAGCAATTGCAGACTACTAAATGCAGCAATCATTTGCAGCCTTTTTGTAAAGTCTCAAGAAGTGATGCCACTATATCAAATTCTTTTGAGATTTCATAAACATTTTTTACTTAGATTTAATTACTCTCCTGCACCAGTTGGAGTGGATTTAAGTTTGTTTCTTTTCGCTCTTCAAGGTATCTTCGTGGGTGCTTTGCAGACATCACAATTTAGCAGCAACGTTTAAACCCAGTTGATGGTTGGACACAAAGGACATTTCTTTACTAATATGTAATCCTATTATCTTTATAGTTTTGCTTGATGTGCATAATACTAAAACTTCCAGCCTGCTCTAATGTTCATTTGCGATTAATGGCACA
Source organism: Lepilemur ruficaudatus (assembly GCA_963574885.1). Taxonomy (NCBI): domain Eukaryota; kingdom Metazoa; phylum Chordata; class Mammalia; order Primates; family Lepilemuridae; genus Lepilemur; species Lepilemur ruficaudatus. Next base: position 63,719 of record CAUYRT010009145.1, on the reverse strand, counting down.
GTAAGAAAATATCTACATCCCAAGGTCATAATAAAAGGTGCTTATTTGGTCTTCAGGATTCAGAAGCAAAGGCCCTTGGTGTGTCAGCTCTGATGGGGTCAAAGCCCAAGAGTTAGGTCTTTAATCTTTTTAATGAATTTTTTAATATTCTTCTTAAAATGCAGTGTTATTTCTACAGGTCACACAAGAGGCCATTTACATCAGAAAAATCATAAAAAAAGAAAGCTAAGGAGAGGTCTTTGGTCAAGTGGATTCACAGCTGAACTGAATATTGGAATGTGTAGCTTAAAGTTCATACAATTAACCTCCAATGTAACTAAACAAAAAACAGTTCATGGTGCCCAAACAAATTGAGCTTTTGACCACTAGGTAAGTGGTTTTAGCTCCCCATTGTTAGCTATGCATGTTTTCTAAATTCAAGTATTATCTTATATGCTCTACAGGATTTCTAGGAAAGATGGAAGGTTTTAGGCAAGGCAATCAGTATGTGAATAGTTGATCAAAGTCATTTGTGATACAGAGTGATGCAACATATTAATACTCATTAGCACAACTCTCAACAACTGAATACCTATATGAGAACCTGTGGAAACACTATTTCCAATATCTGGCAAGTAGAAAGATCTCAGCAAAGTAACACCAACCACCACCACCACCACCAACAACAACTGCTAATATTTATGGAGCACAAGCTACATCTTAATCACTATTTTAAATTTCTTTAAATTTACTATATTTAAAATCTTCATAGCAGGAATACAAACTAGATACTCTGATCACCATTTTTTGGTAGACAAAGAAACTTAGACACAGAATGATGAGATTGCTTACCCACGGGCAGTACATAGGTTGTGATAGGGTAAAGTTCAACATGAGCACAAAACAAAACTGCCACTTGAGAACAAAGGATATATATAGTCGTCCTTCAGTATCCACAGTAGATTGCCTATAGGACCTGTCAGGGATACCAAAATCCACAGGTGTTCAAGTCACTGATATAACATGGTACAGTATTTGCATATAGCATCTGTATATCCTCCCATATACTTTAGATCACCTCTAGATTACTTATAATGCCTAATACAATGTAAATGCCATGTAAAAGTTGTTATATTGTTTAAGGAATAATTATAAGGAAAAAAAACAGTATGTATTTAGTATAGATACAACTATGTTGAATATTTTTCATCCTTCCACAGTTGTTCGAATCCTCAAATGTGGAACCCGTGGATATGGAAGACCAGTTGTATTTTATAATCCTGCACTGCAGTTATTGTTGTTACCCTAAAGCCTGTTGAGTATTCGGTAAGGTAGGGTGATGTGGTCAAATATGGGAACAAAATGGAAACATCCCATTTTATATTTGCTGTTGGAAAATCACAGCACACTACCAAACTAAGGCTTGCCTCTTTAATTCATAATTTAACAACCCCTTATTTCACATTAGCATACTAGAATTAAGCTTTTCAGTTCAACTTTTTTCAAATCATTTTATCTCACACACAAAATAGTGATATCAATAATTCATGTTCTGAATCTATAGATAACACTTTGAAATATAATAAATAAAATGTTAGTATAAAAGTATCCAGTGTGTGATAGATAAAATATGCAATAGGAGTGCAAAAGTAGTCTAGTTTAAAAGAAGCATGAAGTGTATATTATGAAAGCTATTAAAGATAATGATATTCAATAACAGTAATTTTTAATAGTAATTTTTACTAGCCTATGGTTATTTAACCACTAATTACCCTGTTTTAATTATCTATTACTCTGAAAAACTACCTGAAAACTTTGTAGCTTAAAATAACAATGATTTATTATTTTTCAACTGTGTGCATTCCCTATTCCATGGAGTCTTGGAACCTTTTATTCCTCCACAGTGTCTCTCCCCTCTTTCCCTTTCTATCTCTCTCTCTCCTCCTCTTCCCTCTTTCTCACAAATAGTGTGGTTTCTCCTCATTTCCTAGTCTAACTTGGACATCCTCATAGCAGGGTGGTCGGTCTCCAAGAGAAATTAAAGAGGCTGTGTTTGGAGTTCTCAGAACATCACTTTTGTTGCAAACTATTGATCAGTAACTGGAGGAGAGCTAGGTTCTACTCCCTGATGTGAGACCTATCAATGTTTCAATGATTTATAGCAATTTGGGGAATCAATAATAAAAAATGTTTTAATGGTCTTGGGTATGTTTAAAGTATAAGGAGAATCAGTTAAGTCAGAGTTTTTAATCACATGTTTTATATGATATTACTTAGTTCTAGGGCAGTTTCACACAATCAAAGACTGGAACTTCTAAAATGTCAAATATGAGAAATATAAATATTATGCATGTTTCTATTTCTGAAATATACATACATATATAAATGTAAATAAGTGAGTACCTATAAATTTCTCTAGTTTTAACTAGATTTATAACTCTAGATTTAATGTTAATAAAATTAAAGCTTTTATTTAGTTTTTATTATCTTAATATTATTGAATTATCTTTATAGCCCAGCAGTTTTTAATTATGCTCAAAAGAACCCTTGGGATTTTCTATGGAGTTACTACAGAGCCTGCCATGCTTGAATTCTAAACTAAACCTACATTTTAACATTGGAAGAGTAATGTCTATGCTATTTTATTTATTGAGTTGTTAACATGAAGTTTCTTTAATGAATTAATTACTTACCTAAAAAGCATAGATAATCATACAACTTTTACTTGGAGAAATGCAATCTCTGATAGATTCAATGATTTATGAAAGGTTAAGTAGCTGATCTGTAAGAAATATACAGAAACCAAGTCTCTCAATTCTGAATTCAAGAGACTTAATTTCTGTATTAAACTATAGGGTTTTCTTTATTATAATTGGTATATTATGACAATAGTTGTAATATATAGGGGAAAAAGACTTTTAAGAAACATAAGAAGACATAGAATAGAGTTTCTTAACCTTGAGAGTGTTGATATTTTTGGCCAGGTAACTATTTACTGTAGAGGGGCTCTCTTGTGAACCATGGGATATTTAGCAACATTCCTCACTAGAAACACCCTTGCCCCCAAGTCTTGACAAGGAAAAATGTCTCCAGACATTGTCAAATGTCTCCTGTGTGGCAAAATCTCCCCCAGTTGAGGATTACTCATACAGAAGGAAAGAGTTTGTAAAATAGTCAGTGGATGAAGAAAAAGACAAGGTGTAATACCCAGTAACATCCATTTTCTTTGACAATTTAAACAGCAATGGGAATTTCAGGATATATATCTTTAGAGTTTCAAATAGCACAGTGATTTGTCCTGTATATTTTTAGACTATGATAATAACATTTTTATATAATATCTTTTTACCATATTATGAATGCTTAAGGTATACCTATAATTACATATTTTAAAATGTTTATTATATAATACATTTGTACAAATATATCACAATTTGTATAAACATACTGAAGAGATTTTTGAGCTTTACAATTAGAATTTCCATCAATTCCAACATTTTGGGGAATGAGTTCCAAGTTTGGGCTATGCTGTGTTAATATAATTCACATCTGAGACTTTGTAAACCAAAAGTCATCAAAAAAGTTAAATGTAAGAAGAACTCAGCATACCATATATTTAAAAGGCAGTGCTGGGTCTATCCTTCCCAATGGTAAAATTAAACCAAGTCTTAATTCAGCAGAAATTTAAATTAGCAGAATTAGATCTTAAATAAGTAATTTTTGAGCTCTGGAAAGCCTACTTAAAACAAAAATTGCTCATATATCCTAGATATAAATCTGATTAAATGTAGATTTTTCAAATATTGCTGATTTTTTCTTACTAGGGATTATGAAACTATTGGATAAGAACAAAACAGGTAATATATATCTTTTAATTGTCAGAACTATCCATACCAAAGCAAATCAAACTGTTGGTCCACTACTGCACATGCAGTAGGCTTTCCAGTAAAACCCCCTTAGTATGGGCAGAGGCAGCCTGAGGAAGTATGGAAAGCGTTGACCAATTACAGAAGGCCAACATGTAATCGTGCCACTGTGATAGTCCAAAAGCCACGTGAGATATTTTTGTACATACATTACAGTTACTGTTTTCTCTCCCCGTTTTCCTACTTCCTCTTATTTCCTAATTTTTATTCTTATACAGCTCCATGTGGCTTGTCCCTCAAAACCCCTGAGATATTGAACTTTTCCTATATGTAGTACTTGAGCGATTCACCTGATGACCCCCATTCTCAGGTTGCCATCCCAGGTACCCAAGGTCAGTACACAGGTTGTGGTAGGGTAAAGTTCAACATGAGCACACAAAAAATTACCACTTGAGAACAAAAGATACATGCAGTCGTCCTTCAGCATCCATGGGAGATTGGTTCTCCCAGGGATGCCAAAACGTGCAGATGCTCGAGTCACTGATATAAAAACGGTGTGCTGTTTGCAGATAGCCTCTGCATACCCTCTCATATACTTTACATCATCACTAGGTTACTTATAATGCCCAACACAATGTAAATGCTGTGTAATATTAGTAGTTGTTACACTATATTGTTTAAGGAAAATGACAAGAAAATGCCTGGTGCCACAAAATCCAGAGTTCCCTGTTGCACCATCTCCAGGTATAACCTCAAGCTGCCAGTCACGGCGTGGGGGAGGAGCTGTTTTCTGGCTGTGTGGGAGGTCACAGGGAATTTGGGATCTAGCTGTTTTTCATACAGACTTTCAGCCAATCTTTCTATTTTTATATCTACCGTGTTTCCTTACATTGGGAGGTAACAGTTGCCTCCATTCCTGAGTCTTTCATGGATTCTTTGGTGTGAACTGGGCTTCTTTTTGGCAACTGTACCCGCAATCTTAAGATTATTCCTCTGATGTGATAAGTCCTTTACTACTGCTCCATCTGCTTTCTAGCATGACAAACTTTGTTACTCTTTTCAATTCTGTTTTTTATGATCTTGTGGGTATATGTTTTTGTTTCATATGATAATCATCTTACTGGTTTTTCAAGAAGGAGTAGAGATAAACACGTGTTCCTGTTACCATAGCTGGAATTCTCTGAGTATTTCCTCAGACTCAAAAATTTGGAAGTTAATTGAAAAGTTTATTTCAAGTTAATATGACTTGCAACTTTGATAGAAGTTTATACTTATATGTGCTTAGAGTATTATTTTACTTTAGAAAATGTAGAAATTTATAAAAATTCAAAAGATTGTGATTTACTATATTAGCTATTGGATATGGTATTCTCTATGTTAATTTATGTGAGCTGTTACACTTATCTGGATCCCGTTAGGTAGTTAATAGTGGTAATAGTAGTGTTAATACGAACTCAGGATAAATGTATATACATATAAAATTTGTTAAAGAAAAATACTATTTGCAACTGCAAGAATATTGTATACATCATTTGCATAATATAGTATACATGAGAATATATACAAAATTCTAAATTTGGGGTGATAGTCACCTCCCCAACAGGTACATCCCATGTTTTGCAGATAAATTTACTGAGGATTAAAGTACAAATATTGAGTTGCTATATTTATAAATGTGGAGGCTACCATAGGCATTTGAATTCAAAGTATTTAAAAATTAGCAGTGCAGTTGATTTGCCCTCTTCTCATAGTTTCATGATTTCTAGTGCATCATTCGGCTATAGGAGTGTGATATGGAAAACACTGACAAAAATTTAGAAAGAAGATGAACACTAAGATGCCATCATAGCATCTGCGGCACCTCTTATCTCCTCTCCCCTGCAAAAAGGCTGACGTCCTCAAAATGTCTGTATAGAACATATCACAATTAGTGAGGAAAATGAAATTGTGTTGCAACTGTATGATCAGTCATTTTCAGAGGGTGGAAAGTAGGCAAGAGAAAGTGACAAGGGGGGAGTAAGTATTTAAGAATTTACGAATGATTTTTTCCTCAAACACAAACATACACATACACAAAAACTTTCATAGATATATAAGTGGATCCATGTGAAGAAGATGTCAGGAGAAATATTTAAATTCTGCAGTGAGGAATATAATTTTCAAAAAAAAAAAAAATTAGCTGAGTTTCATGGTCCATGTTCAGAAATGAGAAAAAGATGCTAATTTCTTTGAAAAAAAATATGACTATAGATTAACACAAAAAGTAATGCAAAAATTTGAGTAGAGTTATTTACTGTTTATTTGTACAACTACAGCTATTAAAGTGGTATAATTATCCCAATGTGTTTTTGTTACTGATGATAAACTTTTGAATTTTAAAATATATTATTATTTTCATCACCAGTATTAGTTTTTAGATTATTTAAGCAATTTATTGAACTGTTTCTGGAAAAGCTTAAATCATTATATATAGCTATTATTTTCCACTAGAAAAGGAACTATACAATAAGGTTCAGGTAGTAAACTGAGCATCTTAATGAGGTATATATTTCTAGTGGTCCAACTTCCTTCAAAGAAAGAATAATTCTATGCTTTTAGCAAAATATTAATATTAGACATCCTTAAACTCATCTCTTTTGAAAACATCTGACACCAATGTATTTTAATAGATCTTAAGATAATTTCCTTTCTTTTCTTTCAAATGACTCTATATAAAAGTTATCTGGGTTAATGTGAATGCTGAATATATGAAAAAGCACAATTAGGACAAAATAAAAAGCACATATGCTCTTATAATTACTTTCCTAATGTTACCTCTTCTTACAATTCCATTTCCTAGAATAAAGATGAGTTATTTTCAAAGTGAGATTTCTTTAATTATCTTATTCTTACAAGACCCATCTTTCAGAAGGGACTTCCTTACTGTTTGGTGGTTTGAGTTTTACTAAAATTGTTTTAACATGTATCTTTAATTTAATAATATCTAACAATTTGAGGCATAAATTACAAAATTCTAAAATAAAATTGTCAGTTATTACAGCAGATGGAAAACTTGAATCATAAGCTTAATTTCATTATTTTTTTAGAGTTCTGTTTTTTTCTTTGAAGTATTTTCCATATGCTGTTGTCTAAATGAACTTTCTATAGGTGACAAGTTTGACAGTTAGCAGAATAAGATTCTTCAGAGGGTCCTTAATGCTGGCCCTTCATTGCATCTTGGAATTAAATAACGTTTTTACAATAAAGTAGAAAGTTAAACTTTTCTCCCTCATTGCCAATACCTGGCACTGAGACAAATGGCCTGTGGCTCTAAAATCTTGCCCTGGTCTAAAGAGAATTGTTATGGTTCACTTTATGTGTTAACTTGATTGGGCCACTGGCTGCCTAGCCATTTGGTTAAACATTATTCTGGGTGTGTCTGCAAGGGTGTATCCGGATGAAATTAACATTATAATCAGTAGATTGAGGAAGGCAGATTGCCCTCCCTAATGTGAGCAAGCCTCATCTGATCATCAGAAGGCCTGAATGAAGAAAAAAGCTGACTCTTCCACAAGTAAGATGGAATTCCTCCTACCCTACTGCCTTGATCTGTTACATCATTTTTTCCCTGCCTTTGTACTCAAACTGAAACATCAGCTCTTCTTTGCTCCTAAGCCTGTCAGCCTTCAGACTAAAACCACGCCATTAGCTCTCCTGGTTCGCAGAACTTAGAACTCAGAGTGGAGTTCCAACACTGATTCTTTTGCATTGATTGGGAAGGAATGGTATCCTGGAAGTTGGAATGGGAACATGTGGTAAGTCTTATGCAGTTGGGGACATTGAGCCCTCAAACCCTTATGCATCTTCTTCACAAACAGAAGAGGCCTCTCCGCCTCTAGTGGAAGCCACCTTCCCACTTCCAGTGGAAGCGGCCTCTTAACCATGTCAGAGGGGATTAACCCTTTTCAGGCTGAGGAAACTGTAATGGCCCACCTTGAGGCAGTGGCCATGCAAGCCACTGAGTCTACTCTGGATCCACCATTACCATCCTTCTTTTCTTCTATCCTCTAACTAGTCTTAAATTCTTGCAGGGTCCTAAAGATAAGGTCTAAAGTGTGACTCATGAGGAGATTTCCTATAAACCAAAAAAAACTTTTGAGTTTTCTAATTTAGGCAGACAGAAATCCAGGAAACATGTGTAGGAATGGATATTAAAGGTGTGGGGTAGCAGTGGAGGGAACACAAATTTGGATCAGACTGAATTTATTGATATGAACCCACTTAGCAGAGATTCTGCATTTAATATTTCAGCTCAGGGAGTTAGAAAGTGTTTCATCTGTGTGGTTGGGTGACTGAAACAATAATCAAAATTTGGCCTACAGTGAGCAAATTGGAAATGCCTAAACTGCCTTAGTTTAACGCAGAGGAAGGGATTCAAAGGTTTAGGAGATTGCAAAATTCAAGTGGATCTATCATTTAAGACCTACTCACCCTCTCTAGAAGGGTTCAGGAGACATACTTCCCACCATGGTTGAGGAATAGACTTGTGAGGGAAGCTCCAGCATCCTTGAAGTGCTCTGTGATTATTCTTCTTTGTCAGCTGGACCTCACAGTGGGAACTGAAGTCACTGAATGGGCAAAGTTAAATGCAAGGGAGTAATTGCATCCCAAAATTGCAGAGACCATATATATGGTGGCACTCAATCACCAAATGTAATGTGGGTGCAGTTACTATGACAGATAACACAGTCAAAGCAGTAATCAGACTAATCTGACTTGTGCAGACCTATGACATTGGCTAGTTCATCATGATATTCTTAGAAGTAAAATAGGAAGCCTATTAAATTCTTACTTGATCTAGTTACAACTTATGACTTTAAAATCAGAAAAGTTCTAGGTTAAATGAATAAAAGTCTAACATGAATCATAAAAGTGGAGAGACTCAGCCCCTCAATCAATCCCTAGATTTGAGGCAGTTTATAGACTCAGAACCCCTTGCATGGAGAGGAGACTAGGTTCCTTGAAGAAAGACCCCAGAAGGCTGCCCAAAATGTATACTGTTAGTCTTTTTCTCTTTCTTCCCCACAGGTACCTAAGAACTTCAGCAGGGAAATGTATACTGGGGAAAAGGAAATGAGAAGAGCTTTCAAGGAATACCTGAAACTGGTTCTGAACTAACACTAATTCTGGGAGATTCAAAACATCACTGTAGCCCACCACTCAGTGTAGGAGCTTATAGAGGTGAAGCAATCAATGTAGTTTTAGCTCAGATCCACCTCACAGTGGAAATGGCAGGTCCTTGAACTCATCCTGTGATTATTTCTCCTGTTACAGAATGTGTAACTGGAATAGACATACTCAGGAGCTGGCAGAATCCCCACATTTGTTCCCTGACCTGCAATGTGAGGACAATTATGGTATGAAAGGCAAATTTAAAGCCACTAGAACTGCCTGTACCTAGGAAGACAGTAAACCAAAAGCAATACTACATCCCTGGAGGAATTACAGAGATTAGTGCCAGGGACTTGAAAAGCACAGGGATAGTGATCCCTATCAGATTCTCATTCGACTTATCTACTTGGCCTGTGCAGAAGACAGATGGATCTTGGAAAATGACAATAGGATGTCATAAGCATAACCAGGGATGACTTCAGTTGCAGCTGTTGTAGCAGATGCCTTTTCATTGCTTCAGCAAATTAACACATTTCCTGATACCTGATATGCAGCTATTGATCTGGCCATATTTTTTTCTCTATATCTGTCAATGAGGACCACCCAAAGTAGTTTACTTTCAGTTGACGATGTCAGCAATCAATATACTTTCATTGTCCTATCTCAGGGGCATATCAGCCCTCCAAAGGACTATGTCATAATTTAACTTGCAGGAATTTTGATCATCTTTGCCTTCTGCAAGATATCGAACTGGTCCATTACACTCATGACATTATACCAGTTGGACTTACAATTTGATGATCTAGGCCAACATTAATATTCAGGAGTTTTTTTTGTATTCCTGAAGTGATTTTTGCATTTTCTTTTGTGAATAAAGCCTCTATTTTGTACAAATTTTATATGTGTAGTTCATGTATAAAATACAGAATGTCAGTAAACCAAAACATAATAGAAAATAAATATTTTTTGAATTAGTGAAGGAATGAGTAAAGGCTCTTTTGAGGAAGAGAGACTATAAGAAGCATAGGTATATTTTACAGATATACTCTAGGATGAAACTTAGACTATAGTTGAAACTCTATCAGAAACCATACAAAGAATAAGAAGGATTAGTCTCGCTCTCCTGGTCTGCTTGGTACTCATCTAGGTCATGACTTACTAACCCTCACTACATTCTAGAGTCCATAGTGTTCATTCATAGAGTGAATCTCTTCTTGATTTAGGTAATTACACTCATGACTCCTGAGTGATGCCTATAACAGTGTGGTTTGGACAGGCTGCTTTTGGGCTAGATGACATGTAATCTCTTCTCCCTCCTACACAACATACACAAATAGAGCCCAAAGTTGCTCCTTGAGGAGAAGCCTATGTATGGCAAGGAAAAGTGTAAACTAAGGGAAAGGAAGGGGAAGAGGAATAGGAGGGCACAGGGGAGAGGGAGGAGGAGGGATAAGGGAAAAGGGGAGAGTGAGAGGGAGAGATGGGAAGTGGGGTGTGTGGAGTTGTACCAGTTACTGGCATATATGATAGAATGTTCTTAGGCATACAAGGCCATCTTTCATGCTCTCCAGTTTCTACATACATTATTTCTAGAAATCATACATTAGGCCTGTGGTCCCCAAATCCCCAGGCCATGGACCAGTATCATCCTGTTAGGAACCAGGCTGCACAGCAGGAGGTAAGTGTCAGGCAAGCATGTGAGCAAGGGAAGCTTCATCTGTATTTACAGCTGCTCCCCATTGCTTGAATCACTGCCTGAGCTCTGCCTCCTGTCAGATCAGCTACAGCATTAGATTCTTATAGGAGCACAGACCCTACTGTAAACTGCACATGCGAGGGATCTAGGTTGCATATTCCTTATGAGAATCTAATGCCTGATGATCCAAGGTGGAGCTCAGGCGGTGATGCTAGTGCTGGGGAGTGGCTACAAATACAGATTACCATTAGCAAGGAAGTTTGACTGTGTAATAAATGTAATGCACTTGACTCATCCTGAAACCATCCTCCCCCTCAACCTGGTCCATGGAAAAATTGTCTTCCTTGAAACTGATCCCTGGTGCCAAAGAGGTTGGGGTCTGCTGCATTAGACAATTTAATTACGAACCAGCTTCTAAAGGTCATGTCATTGCTTCCTGATATAGAAGGTTTAACTGTTCACCAATATCCCCTGCCCCACTCTACCTAGTTTAATTTGGTCATGGTCATGTTGTATGTTCTGGGCAGCACAGTATGAGATATAATGTGTCACTGGTGGGCATGCAATATGAGCAAGAAATATAACTTTGTGTCATAACCCACTCTGATTTAAAGACCTGCATATATTGCTAAAATATATGCAGCCTGTTCTACTCTAACTGACACTGCCACTGCAGTATTGATACATTTTCCATGTCTTCTATGTGATTCAACATCTTCAAGTCAATAGAAAGGCAAATAAAGTGCCTCTTTATTATGTCACCTAAGGAGAAGAATTATTTATATGTAATATATGCATGTCACATGTTTACATGTTGTGTAGTAAATGAAGAAGTTTTGATGTTTGGTCATTTTTAGATATAGTGAGGGATGTTAGACAATGAGGCAGATAATTGTCATAAACGATGTACAAACTGGTGTTTCCAAATGGGAAAGGATTACATCCAACTGGGGAATTAAATAAAAGCAGTCAAAGAGGAGCTATCATTTGTGATGATTCTTGAAGGATAGGTAAAATGTTCAAATGTTAGAAATTATAAAGGAAACACAGAACGTTTCAGGTGATGGCAAAGTGAGAACACATTTTAGAAGTGGGACAATAGGGTTCACCTCAAGTGGAGGGTCAGTGAGACAATAACACTCAAACACAGCACATGCAGAGTCTTGAAAATAAAATCGGATGTATAATCCAGGGCCGTATGCTAGACAACCATAGATGTCAGGACAGGAAGAGAATATTTAATTAAGTGGGCTGGGATGACATTAACAATGTTTGAAAAAAAGAAAATTAATTTTATGATGTGAACTACATCTAAAAATATTATCTGGCTTAAATTCTAAAAGTGGTAAGAAAAGTAAAGATATTTATAAAGTCAATAATAAAATGGGGAAGCATAAAAACTGACCAGTAGCAATAGGATAGGAAAAAGGACACTGAATATAAATAATAGTGTTCAGGTAGAACCTGCACGATTTAATATCTGTAACACTAAGCTGAGAAAGGGATGGGAGAGAAAGAGAGAAATTAATAGATCAAGACAACTCTAAAATAGCTCAAGACAACTCAGCTGCTGATGACTATTAAAAAATGCTTTCCTTGATGGATGTGCATACGGTAAGTTTGTTTTAGGCCACCTTATATTTTAATGGTTAGTGGTATATTCAAGTAAAAATGTCAAACAGTCTGTTGAAAATGGAAAGAAGAGAATCTATAGTCTATAGAGCACATATAGATATAGAATCTGCATAGAATAATATTTGAATATATGAAAGTAAATGAGATTCCCATGGAGCAGAGTATTAAGAAAGTACAAATATAGTGTAAAATCAGCACCAGCACTTCCTTTAAGAAAGCAGAAAAAAAAAGGAGACAGTCATTGAAGGAATCCAGGCAAAGGACAATGATAAAGAAAGGCTGAAAAAGAGTTTTCAAAGTCAAGAGGGAGATTATCAACATGAATTGCCGCCTACAGGTCCAGGTACCTAAGGCCGGTCAGGAGGGAGTTTTCTCCAGAACTGCAGAAACACTTGAGAGATCAATTTCAGCAGACTAATGATGGCACAAGCTGGGGTGCATGGGGTGTGGTGTGTGAGTGGGTGACAAGTTGTTCAAGGACATACTCTTCTCCTAAGAAGCATTTCAGTGAAAGAAATGGGGAGCAATTGGAAATAATTTGAGATATTGGAGGATTAAGGTGGTTTGTGCATATTTTTAGTTTGAAGATTAGAAAGCAGCAGAGCAAGAGAAACAAAATCATAGTTGACACATGATACTGTAGGCAGTTGGGGAGGATAGATCAAGAAGGTTGTACATGCTGGTTTAGGGAAGTAGAGGAAACATTATTTCAGAGAAAATAATAAAAGAAGGTAAAGGATAAAACAATTGGAAGCTATTTGGAATAAGAAATAGTGAAGTTATAGGAGCTCATGTAAGATTTTCTTCTTGTTCAGTAAATAGAAAGCAGCTTCACTGGTGAGCGTAAGGAGTACATGCAGGAAATCTGAGTTTGGAGGACAGTGGAAATGAAATAGAATCCTGATCAGCTCTGAGGGCTTAGTGAAATTTGCTGTGGCTGCAAATAATAAGTAATTTTCCCCAATGCACCTTAAATATACCAGACCATTAGTAGACAATGTACCTAGTTGAGTAGTATGTTAATAAACAAAAACGGAATGTGGGCTTTGGAGTCAGACAGAATTGAAATCAATATTTGATGCTTCAATTTAATTTACTATCAGTGGGCCCTTGGGCAATTTATATGTTCATACTGAGCTTCTGTTTCCTGATCTGTAGCCTGGGGATAAGACTGCTATCCTTGTGTGGTTGTCTTATTACTTCCAAGGTAATGTGCATAACGAGCATAGAAACCATAGTTTACCTATTCTAATTTTAGCTAATCTAATACTTAGTCATCTTCAAATGTTGACTGTGTCGTATCATAATTCAAAAGCAATGAATCTCTCACTGTGTGTGAATGCATTAGTCTGTAAGGTAGTTGATATCAAGAATAATTTGTGGAATACAACACTTTTCCTGGTGCAGTTAAGACATGCCACATTAATTACTGCTAATTGTGACTAATAAGCAATATTGGGCCATAAATATTAAGTCCTTCTGAACAGCTTCTTGCCAGTTTGGCTGGGTACTATGGGCTTAAATGTTGATTTACAAAATGATGCTTATATTGGGCAGGAAACCAAATCTGAAGGTATGTTCCCTTTAGCTTAGGAATCAACAATCTATGGCTTCCTGGTCCAACCTGGCCAGCCACCTCTTTCTGTAGATAAAATTTCACTAGAACACAGTCACATCCATTCATTAAAATAGTGGCAAATATGGCTGCTTTCCTGTCATAATGACAGAGTGGAGTGCTTGCAACAGAGACCATGTAGCTTGCAAACCCTAAGATATTTTATATTTGGTTTTTTACAGAAAAGTTGGCCGACCCTTGTTCTAGCTAATAAACTAACTTTGCTATTAAAATAGTATGTAAATGTCATAGGTCGCCATTACAATAGTTAGTATTATTGATTCATGAATAATCTTTGCCATTTTGTAGTGTGGTATATAATTACATGGATTTAGGTTTTTCATTTATCTGCTAGTTGACTGAGGGTAATTATTACATGTCCTTTCTATGCTTTTTATTAAAGAAATAACCATAAATATGATTTTGAAAATTTTAATATTGTTTCTATTTACTTTTTACTTATCATATTCAAAGAATAAAATATTAAACAGTATATATAGAAACTTTAGAACTACCATGAGACTAACAAAAAAGATGACTTAAGAAATGCAATTAATATATATTATTAAGATAAAAATATTATTAAATATTAATATAATAAATATTAATTTTTATCAGGGATTCTGCTAATCCTGTTCAATTGCCCATTAAGTTGCAAACACAGATAAAGTTCAAAATTCTAATTGAAAAAGTGGATACAAAACACTTCCTATAGTGTATTTTATTTTCCTATAGTGATTTTTCTTTTTAATGCATTCTATATTACCAGAAGCATGTTAGAGACATGAAATACACCATCCCCTCTTTTCTCCCACCTCCTTATAAAGGACTATCAGTTGAAGACAATATTCTCTGGTGAGAAAGAAGAGAAATTTTTAAAAGCATCTCGATTGCTTGTCACACAGATAATTCAATGGAGCCAAAGGCATCTAAGAGGTAGACATTAGAACGGTACAGTAAGTAACTAACCCAAACCACATGCAATATACTTGTGTGTACCTATAATAAAACAAGTAGTTCATGTCTACTTGCCAGTTATTTCAGTATAGCATACATCTTAGTCACACATGTAGTTACATACAAATAACTACACTGTCTTTCTAAAACATCAACTAATAAGCCCTATTGGCTTAATATCAGAATCACTGAAGAGTTGTTATTTTCCTACATTTTAGTTGACATTTGACATCACTAACTAAAACTCTAATATGTTGAGCTCCTACACACCTTTGTGCATAGTGTCATACTCCAATAAATGTGACTCCATATTTCTTTCTCTGCTTTAAGCCAGGTTGGATAAGTGTGACTGCATGACTGTATTAGTCATACAAGTGTTCATGCACTGTAATGTAAATTATTTTTAAGGGCACCTTTATAATGGTGCTTTGGGTTAGTCGAATATAACTTATTTCATGCATTTCTTATAATGGATTCCCTTACCTATAATGAAGAGCAAAATTTGTCTTATTGAAAAATGTTTCATGCATATTTTTCTATACTTGTTCATCTGTGGAATCATATTCTGTTACTGTGCCAATTTCTTCCTTCTATAAATGTCAAGCTTCCATCATACTGATGCAATTTTTTTCTAAGTAAATAACAATAAATTCATATGTAATGAAGTGAATAACAAATAACATAATCTCTATTCACATTGTTGGTTTTGTTTTTCTGTTGAGCAGATGCTAGCTAGGACAGTGAGATTGCCTCCTCATTCAGAAACTTCCATTAGTGTTTTTTTCTTTAATTTCTGCCCCCAAATCTCATAGTCAAAATGTTATTTACATTACTTTAATTATAGCCTTTTCTCATCATATAAGTTAAACTTTAACATAAGAATATTTATTAAGCTGGAGAAGAAAAAATATATGTCTATATTTTATAAGAACAAATACACTACCTCTGTAATGTACAGGGTATTCTATATTGCTAACACTATAACTTACTAACATTATTATATTGTATTTAAACCTTATCACAACTCCATAAACTACATAATAAATGTACTTTATATTAAAAAAATCATGTTTGGGCTATGTAGTAAAATGCTGTTGATCTGAAGCTGAATTGCAAACCTATGTAACATTAGACACTGTGCTTTGAAGCACTCTATCATCCTGACTCCAAAGTTTACAACTACTATAATTCGATGGAAGTAATTAAAAATGAGTATGGATTTAGGGAAGTCCATAAGTTGGAACTGAATTTTGGTAAGTTGAACATGATGAGTGAAATCTGCTTTATAACTTCAGTGTTCACCCTAAAGTAGAAATTGACATGATCTATAGAGAATAATAATGGTGCTGATGAAGATATAGATACTTTTTAAAAGCAAAAATAGACTTAATTGAGTAGTACAGCCCTTAGACTTGGGCAAGGGGGACCCTTGTTCTTAGCCCTATTCCTCTTGGGACATCATGAAGGGTCTGGGACCAGCCAGCTCAGACTTCAGTATGTCAGGACAGGGTACCCAGAATCTGGTCCTGTATGAGCTCCAGTTGCCAAATGTTTACCTCAAAATCTTCTGCCTGTCTCTAGTGGCATGGGCTAGCTGGTACTGGCTCTGCCATCTTATTGGTGATGTGCCTCTTGACATTAGTACCAGAGGTCACTGCACACTAGGCAGTGTCTAGGACTCATGTCAGGCAGTCTTCCAGGCATGACTGAGTCTAACTCACCAAGGGTTTCTGAAGACCATTGTTCAGAAATGCCAATGGTTTCTACCCATTACTATACTTTGTCTCTTGTTTCCAACCAATGTGGTGATACATGCTACCCCAGGTTAGTTTTAACCTTCTCTTCTTGTCCAATGCCATGGTCCTTGACTATCCTTTCAGTTTGTGGTAGGGTGTGGAAGACGAGATCCACATTGTAAAAGATCAAATGCTAGGAATTCAAAGATTATGGTCTAATTAGTCCAAGAAAAGGTGTGATTGGGAGATATACTTTTTAACATTTATGCTGTGAATTTTCAAACAGTAAATTTTGCATGTCTAGAACAAAATAATGATCCTTTGCATTTTTCTACCTAATTTGAGAAAGAATTGCATTTGTGGTTATCATTATCAAAGCACAGACACAACCTTTGAGAGAGTCACTGAAAGCCAATATTCATGGAAACCACAATGGATGAATAATGATATAAAGTACATTATATAAGTGGCATTAGGAAACTACAGTGGTGAGAAGATCTATATTGTTCAATCCAACAGGCTCCAAGGAGCCTTTGTGAGTAACATTGCTGTTACCTTTTTCTTCTGGGGAAACATGTAAAATTATCTAGGAATGGTACATTTTACAGTAAAGGATGAAGACACAGTGCTTGGACACCAGGAAGGATGTCCACATGCCCTATTTGGACACTAAACAAATACATTAATTCCTCTTCTCTACTCTTATTCTCAATCTTCATAAATATAACATTATAACTCAGATGAGTCCAGTGATTTTGTAGTAAATATTTTAGTCAATTCATTTATACAGACAGTGACCCCACAAAAGTAAATGTCTTACTCCTGTACACTCTAGGAGTAGCCCTATAAAGAGTTGCTACAAAGAATGTTCAAGAAAGTTGACAAAAGTATCTTGAAAAGCTTGTTGAGAAGCATGGAGGATCCAATTGAGGATGGAGATCAGGCATTTGTAATCCAGTAATCAATTAAATTATAAGATATTTTCTCCCACAGCACCCAGATGCTTGGTTATTGAAACAGGAAATAATCACATTTGCTTAGAACCTGGTAAAATGTAAATAGAGAAACAAAAGACAAGGAAGTAGAGGGTAGAGACAAGGGAATAATTAACTGTTGTAATGTGTTACCATGGATCAGGAAAAAATAAATTTAAGCAGAGAAAGCAGATATGGTCTGTTATCCTTTGCAATTTTTGGTAGCAAACATGGACACTTTATTTTGAGTTGGTATATTAGGTAGAGTTCTCTAAAGAAACAGAATCAATGGGAAACATATATCTCACTGATATATTTATATATATAATATATATAAAATCTGAAGGATGATTATTTTTCATATAAACAAAAGTTTTTAATTGTGTTATAGAAATTTATAAGCCTTTCTTTGTATGGATGGAATTTTTGAGTACTTTTCTAATATTTCCTACCCCAGGTTAATAAACATACCTTATTATATTTTGTATCAAAAGTTTTATACCTTAATCTTTCATATTTAATTGCTTAATCTACCTGGAATTGATTTTTGCATGTAGAGTGAGGTAGGAGTATGACAAGTTTTAATTAGAGATAATCAAATTTCTTGGTACTTCTTAATGAATAGTCTATAGTTCCCTATTATTTTTTTACTTCAACTCTGCTATGTCTTAGGTTTTCACATGTGTGAATATGAGTATGTATGTGTTTCAAGGCTCTCTTTGTATTCTATTGATCAATATTTCTTTGCCATAATCCATGTCTCACTGTTTTAGTTAGTATATTTTATGTCTTAATCCTAAGTAGAACAAAACCATCTGCCTTTTACTTATTTATTAATGTCTCAGCTATTCTAACCTTTTGTTCTTGCATGTCATTCAGTATCAGCTTTACTAATTCCATGGGAAAAATCTGTATTCCTTTTGCCTAAAATTCTTTGAAACGATAGTTGAAATGATGCTCTATCCTTAAATCTGATGGAATAAATAATATATCTATTTCTACTTACTCCACCATTAGTACAGAGTTTATCTCTTTTTAAAATCCCTCTCATTATGGTACGGACATTGGAAACAAAAAATATATATGTATGTCCATGTTGTAATTTTTTACAGGGAGTCTCCTTACCTCACTTTTGATAACTGCTTGTCCTCAGCTGGTATTAGTTCTGGGTTTTCGTACTTTGGCTGAAATAGCCTCATGAATTGTGCTCTTGCAGCCAGTACTTACTCTGAACTAGTGTCCTGGGTCTTGTTCAAGCACAACTACTGCCTGTTTTTTTGGCATTTCCCTCAGCTTGCATTTTTCTGGTGCCATTTATTTTTATTGCTGTACTTCTTTACCACCACCCAACAGTGAAGTAGGTTAGCTAATTACAAGGGGATTTATCTTTATGCCAGAACCAGGGGAAAGAACACAAAATATCTCTTTACTGATAATATAACTGTCTGCTCTTATCACTTTGTAAGTGAAGAGCCTTAACTTATTGTGGTTTCTCTCCCGACCCTGATGTTGTCCTCTTTTATTAAAGTTCATGGTGCTAGCCCACTGAATTTTCAAACATTTACATATGTATAATTCATCTTAGTAGCACTGATCTAATTTTGTGATGAATTCTCTTGACTAAGTTAGGTTTGATATTCTATATTATGATTATGTTATAACAAAGCAAACCTTGAACCACCTTCTCTGACATTGTACATACTCAACACACACACAAACCCTTATATGTATAATTGTATATGCACACATGCACCCATATCAAAAATAATTAAATGTTTTCTAATTAATTATGAATAAAACTACTTTCATTAATTCACTGGTTAAAATAGTTATGGAAGAAATTAGTTGTATTTCATTTGTCATAAATCAAATGTTTTTCAAAAATGCCAGTTTTTAAAAGAATTGAAACAAAGCTAGAGTTAATGTCCCTGTACATATATCTTGTGTACATGTGTAAGACTTGGTTCAGACATACATACAGGACTGGCACTGCTGGGGCATAGGTTACCTGCATCTTACCCTTACTATATAGATACTGCCAAATGGTTCTTCAAAGTAGTTGTATCAGTGTTCATTCACTTCCAACACTATAGGAAAGTTTCCATCACCCCCTATCCTTGCTAATTATTGATAATTTCAGACATTATCTTTTTAACTTTTTTTGCCAAGCAAATTGAGTGAGAAACGATATGTCATTATTGTTTTTATTTTGGATTTCCCTAATAATGGCTGATGTGGAACCCTTTCTCAAATGCTTATTTGGAAGTCCTGGTTTTCCTTTGTGTGTGAATATGTGTGTACACACACACACAGTTTATACCCTTCTAAATTCAATAATTTTGTTGATTGTTGACATTTTCAATCAAATATATGCTATAAATTTTGTTCTGTGGATTGGAAGTATTTTCTCAATGATATAACTTTTCCTTTTGTTTCTAAGTTTAATTTTGAATATCTGATTTTAATTTTAATGCAAGTTTTGTGCTTTCAACATTCTGTTTAAAGAAAACATCTATTCCTGTTTAATAGAAGTTCTATATTTTAATTTTGACTTTTAAACATTTTTTCTTCACACATCTAAAAGTTATTTTTATGTGTGACAGGATACAGTAAATCTACAGTTGGCCTTCTGTATTCACAGGTCCTGCATCCATAGATTCAACCAATGGCAGATCAAAAACATTCAGGAAAAAAAAACAAATAACACAACTATAAGAGATAATATAAATAAATACGTTTATATTGTATTGAGTGTCACAGGTAATCTAGAGGTGATTTAAAATGTACAGGGAGATATGCACAGTTTATATACATCAGTTTATGTAAGAGACTTGAGCATCTGCAGATTTTGGTGTCTGTGGGCGTCCAGGAAGCAATCTCCCGCTGACAGCAAGGAATGACTGTACTTCGATTCTGTGCATCTGCATAGCAAATTGTTCCAGCTCCACTTATTTAATAGTCTGTCCCTTTCTCACTGATCTCAGTGGCCTCTCTGCTATATATCAAGTTTCCATACAGGTGCAGGTTTGTTTCTCAGCTTTATCTTACATTCTATATATCATTTGGATTCTAATTGTGCCAAAACATACAATATTTTTCTATAATTTTAATAATTTTTAGTATGTCATAGGGTCAATTTACCTTTTTAACATAGTCTGTGAATTTCTTGGCTTTTTCTCTTCCAAATGAATATTAGGATTAGCTATGAATGGCCCACAAGATTCCCTCTAGGGATATATTTTATATATGTATATGTACACATAAAATACAAATATAAATATTTAAAAATATACTTAGATATAAAAAATATATAATGCATATATAATATGTAAATATACATTAAATATATAAATATAAAATATATAATGCACATATATTTACAAATACATACCTATAAAATATATAATATATAAAATACATATATATTTATAGCTTTTTTGATCCAATATGTTTATCTCATATAAAAAATGTTAGTTTTTCTTCCTTCAACTCTGAAGACATTAAATAGGAATATTATACGTCTATTACAGATTGTTCTATTATTTCTAGTTCTTAAGAAACAACTCTTTCTTTTATTGCTGTATTGACTTTTGTTGATGATGTCTTGCGGTCTCTTTATTTCCACTCCTATGGAGTCTAGTGTCTTCAGTTACAAAAAAAGTCTCTTAAGACATTTTTGTATTTGGTATTTGCTCTGCTGAGGTTCTATTGATTCATCAGTGCTGTACCACATTTTATGTTACTATTCTGGGTTGAAGTCACCACATTATGTATTTGTGTGAATCTGGATTTCATATACACATCAAGTCCAAGCTTGCCGTCTGCTTTCTCCAGGATGACCTCTTTTCTATCGATGGCCCCTGGTGAGCAGCTGATATATGTGCACCTTCCCAATCGTGGTGGGCAGAAGTTTTTGTTTCTTTTTTTTTTATCCTAATTCCCATTCTATAATTGGGGCTGCTCTTTCTACATTCCAGTTACATGCAAGTAGATCATATTAGTTCTCTTCCTTCACGTGGCCCAAGAGATCCAGATTTCCTTAACAATGTTGGGAATTTAAACCCCACTGGAGCCATTCATGCTTTTCCCTCTCTTTATGATAATTTCCTGAATCATTAATTCCCACTCCTCTGGTGTTATTACTAGTACCTTGGGACTTATCTTTCTTAGTGTCAAGGTCCCTTGAAAGTTGATCCAACAGAAATGACGTATTGTATGAGTAATAATGCTTTATAAATGTAGCATGTTTTAGACTTTAGAAAATATTTCCTTTAAATTTTTTTTACGTGTTTGATTAATTAGGATCTTTCTAAAGACTGTGTAGCTCTAGTCTGACACTTCAGTTCTGTGCTTTTGTCCAGCTTGCCGCAACATAATTGGGTTATCCATGGTCCTAGTCTACCAAGAAGCAAAATTATTATTTGAATTTCATTGTTAAGTACTATCATCTCTCTCTCTCTCAGCAAGTTAATAATATGCTTGTCCTATGTTGTTTTAAGCAATATTTTAAAACACTCATAATGAGTGTTTATATTTCTAATGCTACCTTAGCCATATACACTGTCTTTTACAGAGATAGACTCATGAGGAAGTTGTTTTATTAGGGTAAATTTTTTCTCTCCTATGGAAGGAGATAGGAAGATCATGATGTAGTCTATGGTAGGCTGAAAAATGACTGCCCCGAGACATCTATGTCCTAATTCATGGAACCTATAAATGTTAACTTATATGGCAAGAAAGGGTCTTTGACGATGTGATTAATCAAAGCATCTTGAGATGGGAAGATTATCACAAATGCTATCACATTCATTCTTATAAGTGGGAGGCAGAAGGAGATTTGACACACACAGAGAAGGCAATGTGAAGGAGGAGAGAGAAATTTGAAGATGCTGTCCTTGAATACCGGAATGATGTGCCCACATGACAAGGCATGCCGATAGTCACCAAAAAGCTGGAAGAGGACTGAAATGGATTCTCCCTAGACCCTCTGAAGAGAGGACAGCCCTGTAACACTCTGATGTCAGCTCAGTCATACTGATTTTAGACTCCTAATCTCCAGAATTGTAACAGAATATATTTCTGTTGCTTTATGCCACATATTTGTGGTAATTACTTGCCATAGCCACAGAAACTGATACTGATTTAGTACATTGTAACCAAAATTCCTAATATAATTTAAAGGTATGGAATGGCTTAGAATTTCTTGAGAATTTATTTATCACTTGGCTTCATATTTAGACTTAAAATTTTGATTGACAGGTAAACCTTTATCAATTACCAGAATAACAGAATGATAAAATGAGTTGGTGTTTTTACTTTCAGAAAATAATAGTTATCCAATATGGATTACCAGTCTAGCCTGTTACTATCGATATTTTCCACCCAATTTTTGAGATAAAACTGATGATAAACATTTATAAGTATTCTGACTACCATTTAGCTATAATGATTAATCTATACATATTAATATTAATCATCTTATAATTTTATTAAAAATTAAATTTCTGATATAACTCAATCTTATATTTTGAAAAAAAACATGAAATGCAACCACAATAAAAAGATGCATCAACAGAAGTGAATATATTAGTTCTTATTAAGTAAAATATATCTACTCGTGTTTTATTGTTGCAGTGTATGACACTTGGCAAAAAAAAGAAATCAGGCAGCTGTGGTTGTGTGCACACATTATTAAAGTCTATTTTCCTTTTTCAAGCATGATGAACTTTAGTGGGAATGAATGAAAATAAATGTCCATAGATTTTATTAAAGATTCTTCAGAATCAGGCGCCATGAACATGTTTTCTCACTTGTGTGGGTATCTTTTTCAGAGTCACTTTTGATATACAACTCAGATAGGAGCATTTGAAACAAAAATATATGCTTTCAGTAATATACTCTATTAAACCCAAGATGCTGTTTAATTAATATATATTATGGAATTAGAGTCAGAGTTATCAGTATGAAATAATGCTTAGCTTATTATAGCTACTGTGTGATAGATGTATGATATGTATGAATGTGCATGTTAATATATTAATAAATACATTTGTATCTTAGCTCAGTCCACTGAAAGGGCTCAGAAGCAATAACACCCCAGTAGCAGGGGGTGTAATTAGTGGCCAGATCTTGGTTTCTAATACCTTTCTCCAATAAAAGGAACCAGGAATCCTTGGAGAAATGGCTGAGTCTAGGGCTGAGGCAAGAAGATTATGAGAATTATATTATGCAATTAATTGGACTATTCTACAGGGCTAGGACATGGGGAAGTACTCAATAAATAAACCATAGCATGCCAAAAAGACATAAAGGTCAATTTAAAGAGTTCACAAAGGCCAAAGCTATAACAATTTGACTAACAAAACATAGCATTGTATTATAACACAAGCTACAAAATACATATTTATGTCTTTACGCATAAATTATTGAATGAATGAACACACACACACACAAACAGGGAAACAAACAAATTGGAAGAATAGGTAAATCTTATGGAATTCCAAATAATTCAAGTATATATTTCCCCTTCAAGGAAGTGGAGTTTAGTTCCCTATCTCTTGAGTATGGGCTGCTTTTAGTGACTTGCTTCCAAAGAGCACAGTGCAGGAAGAAGAAACAAAAGAAAGTACAGCACAAAATTGTGGCAAACAGTACCTGAGTCAGGTAATCAAAATTAGCGTCAACAGTAAAAAGTTGTGCTGATGATATACACCTTTAATATAAAGTGACGAGAATGATACTTCTGTGACCTTCCTCCTAAAAACCCATAACCTCAATCTAATCATTAGAAATGCATCAGGAACATTCTTTCTAACTAAGGGACAGTCTATAAATATCTGACCATTACTTTTCAATACTCTCAAGGTCATCAAAAGCAAGGAAGTCTGAGGAACTGTCATTGTCCAGAGGAGGCTGAGGAGACACAACACAACCACTAAAGACAATGTTATATCCTGAAACAGCAAAAGGGTGTTAGGGGTGAAAACAGTGCAGTCAGATTAATGTATCACTATTGGTTCCTTTTAATCCATCTATCACAATGTATGAAAAGTTTTGACAAATGTACCATTTTAATGTAAGATGTTAACAATGGGAGAAATTGGGTGTGGGTGTGTAGGAACTCTCTATACTGTCTTTGCAACTTTTAAGAAAATGTGAATATTCTAAAATAAATATGTATTAGAGAAAATAGTTAACATTCAGACTTTGTGTATGTTTGTCTTTCCAGCTCTGTTGCCTAACTGGTTGGCTCTGCTGGGAAATACAGTCAAGTTGGAACTCAACAGCAGTTTGGAGTTTTAAAGTATGCCAGCCTTTTTAAGGGTAAGTGACAATTAAATCTTGTCAAGATATATGCTTTTAAACTCTTAGTAAGTACTTCAAAATTCAAATTATATTTATTGTTTTTTACTTTTTAAAATACTTCATTAGAAATGAGAATATTCAAATATTCATATGCTTACAGCTGTTTGACCATAAACACAACAAAATCGTGACGTTTAAGTAATGAGTTCTAATAGCAAGAATATATTTTTAGCTATTTTTTTTAGCTCCTTTACTATATTTTTTCTTGTGCTGTTTCAATTTACATGCAGATTTGAGAGGACCTAGTGGCTGGGTGCCTCCTGAATATCAGAAATTCATTTCTTCCTTTTATATTCTATTTTTATGACACTTTGCCTATTCCCTCATGATTAGTGGATATTATGTTTGTTAAATTGGATATGTCTCATTTCAAAGGCAAACCTCTGATGAAATGCTCACACAGAAACAGAGAGACAAAGTCACAAATTTCCTTGTCTTTATTAATAGGGCACAGTCTAATTCAGTTGTTTCTTTTGCTGGTAATTGTAAGCTGCTTTTCCTTTGCTGATGGCAGAAATCTAAACCGTGAGATTTAGACACTTTCAGTTAACTTTCATGGACACAATAATTAACGTGTTGCTCTGACAATCTGTGTTTGGTAATGTAATGATAGAATCTATGCTTAGCCAGCCATCAAAAAAGCTTGATATTCTCAGTTCCCAATCAGTGATCAATTAAGATTAACCATTGATATAACAGCTCAGAAAGACAAGGTTGAACAGATAAGGCAGACACGTAATTAAACTCCTGTGGTTTTATGGATCTTTCTGTGATATGTGTTCAAACTCTCTGTGTATACCTATATTTCATAAGTAGAAAAATGAAGCCTTTTTCTTTAGTGTTCTTTTTATAAGATTAACTTGTTCAAAAAAATGTTAAACTTTAATATAGTTTTATAACATTATCAATTAATTTCAAGTGGCAGTTTTGAGTAAACACTATGTAAATTTTAGGTAAAATTTTTAAGATTATGATTTTGAAATGAAATTAACCATCTTGTATCTCAAATATTAATTATTCCTTTCCCTGTGGTCATCCATTTTATTTGTTAACTTGTTCTCGTCAATATTTGAAATTTCTTCATGGAAGACATCTTACCTTTACTTTGTAAAATCTTTAAAATTTTGTAGAAAATTTCAATTAATTTTAAAATCCCTGATCATGGATGATTTTGGAGGGGAGATTTCAATGCAGATCTTACACACATCTTTACAGAGTAAGAAAGGTAAATGCTTCAAATTTAATTCCTGTAACTGGCAACTCATCCTTGTTATAAAACCCATGATTACATCAACCTAAATATTATCTGTGATGTAAATATGAATAAAAAATGAATACCAAGCCATTCCAATTATTAATGTAGGATTTTGTATCTTTTTAATTAAAGTTTAATGAAGTCTTAAAAGAGGGCCCAGATGAAAGGAAAGAAAAGCACATTTTCCTCAAATATCCTTTAGTTCACTCTGTGCTAAAACCAAAGATGAAAAGAAATGTAAAAAGTTTGATATTCATTTTACGTAAGAGTAATTTAAAGATAATAACTTGAGGAAGGATTCATTTTAAAGAAATTAGAATCTTTATTTGTATTTAATTAGAGTTCATATTAATGCAGAAGACATATGAGGATAATGGCTTGAAATTATTTTCCTTTTAAGGTGAGTGTTTACATAAACTTCTTATATGAAAACAGATCTGAGAATAATCTCAGTAGAATGTTATAATAAAATAGAGATTTCCAAGAACATTGATTACATAGGCATCAAGTCAAACTAACTTATTATATTAACACTTGTTTATTAAGAAGTATATTTTTTTCTTTGTCATTATTTAATTTTGAACAGAGTAATGCTCTTGGGCCTGTTTACAATCCCATCACCCCTTTATAAATTTTTTGTTGAACAACAAATAAAAGGTAATCTATTTCCTCTTTAACATTTTAGGAAACTTATTGCTTGTTCTACTCACTTATATTCATTATTGCCTAGGAAGTAATTAATTTATTATAAATCATGCAAAGAAGAAAGAGGAAAAAGGAAAGAATTCATTCTCTTTTTCTATGGTTGGACAGCATTCTTTGGTCATTTACAGAATACTTTTTTGTTCCAATATGAAAAATATGGTTGAAGTTGCCATTTCTTCTGCTTGCTATAGTTGGAAAACGTAGAGAAAAAAACACAGACAAAGGGCATTTGGGCTGGACTATAAAGAGAAATGGATAAAATTTGTAAAGAAGAGAGTATAAATATGTTAAAGGGATGAAGATATGTGATATCATGTTATGTTTGGTGAATTTTAAACCACTTAGGGAGTTAGAGAATGAAACCTACATCAAATATGAGAATAGTTGGCAGATAAATGCAGAATAATAGGCGTAGAAGATTAAGAACCTTAAATGAAATTTAAAAACTTGTCTGGGATTTGGGCTTTATGTTTTATGTGAATTGGAGCCATGTTTTGGTGTTATTTGTTTGCTTCTGAACGTAGAGGAACAAACTGATCGGGTGTGTGTGTGTGTGTGTGTGTGCGCGCGCGCGGGCACTCACGTAAGAAGATGATTGCTGACAAGTATTGAGAGATTATGTCTGATCTTTTCGAAGCACCAACTTAATTCTGTTTCTGTCTGTCCTGGATAATTTCCTAGGAAATTACTTATATTTAATCAGTATTCAGAAATAATGTATTTATTTAGAGTAATATAGGGTTTTAACTTATTTAAGTAATATAGGGTTTTAACTAAGTAGAATCCTTCAGGATTCCGTCTATACTTTATTATATGAAGATGAGAAGGCAAAGGGTGTTGGCATAAGGAAAGTTTTGGAAGTGAACTGTTGACTGTTGGCTGACCACAAAGACAAACAGATCTAGGATCTGTCTTTAGAAAAGATAAGTCTTTAGGGCATTGGTATGAATATCAGGTCCTGACACTTAGAAAGCACTGCCTCTCAGCAGTGATGAGGTGAAACAGAAACTGATGGAACCACAGAGGGATCAACAGATCTGCTCAGCCAGGAGTGGATTTGAGCAATTCTGGCTTTAGTGTTCACTGCATCCTGCTGAGTTGACAACCAGGTTCAAAAAATGAATTGCAGAGCCATCTGTTTTTTTTAAAAATAATGTAGTTTATAAAGCATAACTAGAAATCATTTTGTAAATTTTGTTAGTATGGTTTTCCCCTGAGACGTTATTGTCTGGATTGCAATTAGCACGTCTGAAGAAAATAAATGCAAGGATATTTCTAATTTGGGTATTGTCAAAGGTTAATAATATGAGACATGCCTGTTAGGATTTCACAACGGACTTGTCATTGGGAATTATGATTCATTATCTACACGAAATGACAAGGACAGAAAAGAAAGGAAAATACAGGAGCAGTTGACTGTTTCAACTTAGACTCTGCCAGACTTTTAATTCAGAAGAAAGAGTTGTTCCAATTACTCATGATTGCTGCAAGCCTCCAGGATTATTAGAACAGGTTTACTACAAGCGAGATCAGTGGGGAAAAAAAATCTAAAAAGGCTACCCCAGTCTTTTATGAATTTTCCTTTATGTAATTTTTTTCATTTCTTTGCTCAATGTTTAAAGAGTCAAAGACCACAAGATGCTCTTAAAATCTTCAACACTCAGAGACACAAAGGTCATTTGCATGTGTTTTATTTCACAGCACATATTTTCAGTTAATTTTAAAGGTCATCTTCCTTCTGTGAACCTAAAGATGTTATCCTTTAAATGAAAATGAAAGATACAAATAGATGAGAGAACTTTTTTTTTTTTAATTTTTTTCTGGCTTTAAAGTTATCCTGTGTATATGTCATGCTGCTTTGATGTTTTGTGACAGGTCACTCTCCAGGTCATTGTGCTGTCATTCCAGTTAGCTTAAAATATCTTAGTATAGAAGCAAGTAAACACATACATACTCTTTGTTCTAATCAAAAAATGCTGCAGGAGAGATGAAGAGAATGCTTGGTTATGGTCTATGAGACAACAATCCATAATTTACTTTGCAGATGTCTGTGTAATTTAAGCAGCAGGCAGAGCAGCCACACAGTTGTAGCTGCTCTGGGGAAAGGATACCAAGAGGCTCATGAATCATGGTAAGGATTAAAAGTAATGAACATTCATCTTCTTAACCTCGTAAGGCAATATGGGAAAATCAAGTATCAGAACATACAGAGCATGGAATCTCTGTGCGAGGATAAAAGGTGCCAACGTTCTTAAGGCTTCTCTCAATTAGCATTGACCTCTCATTTGTAAGTCAGCAGAACATAATGTAAAAAGAGGCCTTTTTCATATCAAATTAAATTAAATGATCAGATAGGTTTCTGGGCAATAGTAACAGTAGAATCAAATCATATGGAAATGCTAATCATTTGCTTAGACCAAATAAGTTTCTTCTTGGAGAGCGCATGGAAGATAACCTTACAAATATCCAATTCGTGAAGGCTGTCATGTTTAAGTGAACATTTTTAAATGGTGAAATGTCATCAGAAAATTCTAACTTCAGAACAGTCAAGTGAAGGAAATACAGACAGCTGGCTCTCTTCTATAACATTTAGTAAATAAATGGTCTGTTACTAATTGTTTATATTTGAAAAATTATCCTAATCAAAGGTCTTTGGATAGAAGTGAGTAAATCATACACAGTGAGGCATATTTCATTTTGTGTTTGAAGGTAAAAATTTTAATCAAATCTTAAAGCTTTTGAAAAATACTAGTCTGTTCATTTTCACAGCATTTTTAAAAATGATACAACTAAACTTGCCAATTTTATAAGAATACCAAAACAGTGTAGAAAGTAATAAAATCAGTTATTCAAGGGCAATTATGAGCCTGTTAAGGAAACACAAATAGATTCCAGTTTCTGATTCTCTAGTTTAATATCAAATATCCCTTGGCAATGATTCTTTTTTATGTAGCCAGTACTTAATTATCTATTTTACTTAAGGAGAGCTGTAGTGTGGCTAATTCAGAGTGGCAGATTATTATAATATATATTTGGCATTGAAATGTATTTTGTGTTCATATTTAAAGATGATTTCATCTGACTTTTATCCCCTTTATTTTTTTCTTAAAATTTTTCTCCCTAGTCTACATAAAGTATCCGTATGGTTGGGGGTAAGGAGACGGATTGTAGATTTATGGAGTAATTTACTCAAACATAGGTATTGAAATTAGTCTATATATTACCTTGTGTTGAGGACTCTTCTCTGAGTTGTGGATAAATTTATGAAAAATACCATTAAAAGTTACCATGTTGGTGCTTACATTATAGACAATAAAAACAAATACTTAAATCATATAATATTTAAATTACATATAAATAAATTTATAGAAAATGATAAATGCTATGCAGAAAATTAGGTGGGAAGAGCACTAGGAAATTTCTGTGTTGTAAAGACAAGGAGAAATGGTAGTTTTAAAATTTTGAAAATATGTTTAGAGAATATCTTCATGATAACATATTGTTTGAAAATACTTGGAGGTGATGTGGGAACAAGCCATGAAAACATCTGAAGAAGAGCATTTCAAAGGAACCTACAAATCTTAAGTCACCAAGGTGGGAGCTATCTGAGGTATACGATCAAAAATCAACAAGAAGAGCTGTGTGGCTGACGCTGGGAGTGAGTGGGGAAAGACTGTAGAAGAGGAGGTCTGATCGCCAGAGGGGTCTCGTAGGCAGTACAAGGACTTCTCTGCTTCTTCTGAGTGAGAGGGGGAGGCAGTGGATGGACCTGAGCAGAACAGTGCCTTGATGCATTTTATCTTTTCAGAAGACCTCTCTGGCTGATGTGTTGATAATGTACTATAGGAGCATAGGTGAAATTAGAGAGCCCTTTTTTAGTCAATTACAAAAACCTTGGTGAGCAATGATGCCAGATAGAAACAGAGGTACAGCAGAACAAATGGTGAGAAGTCAAAAGATTGAAACATGATGATTAGTAAGGTATTCCATACACAGCGTGAGGAAATGAGAGGGATCCAGGGTGAATCCATGGTATCTGGCCTGAGCAATGGGAGGATGTTTTTGCCATTAACTAAGCACATGGAATCTTAGCTGCCTTTAGACATCTAAGGAGAAATACTGACTAGGCAGTTGGATATATTCATATGAAATTCAGGGGTAGGTTCATACTGATATATACATTATATGACATTGACCTCTATTTATTTTTTAAAAGAACACATCAGATTCTCTGTGTCAGGTGTTATGCTCAGGTTTTTGCATTTATTAACTCATTCAATTAATCCTCATATGATCTGTATGAGAAAGGCATTATTAATACTGTCCACATTTTTCAGATATGGAAAATGAGGCTAAGAAGGTAAAGTAACATTTTCTAAGACCTCATAGCTGGTGAGTGGCAGAATTGGAATTCAGACTCAGGTACAATCAAATGATTTTGCACAATGTGCTACAGGATCAGATCATGAACGGAACAAGATCAGACTAGAATAGATATCCAAGAACTAGGCTCTTGGGCACTGTAGTGAAAAAAACATCAGAGAAATGCAGAAGAACAAAAAGAAAGTGAAAAAAACAGGTCAGTGTGAGAGGAAGAACAAGAAGAGTGGCTTCCTGAAAAGAAGCAAAGGGAGCCTTTTAACTGGGTCAAGTGTTGATGATGAACCAAAAAGATCAGTACTGAGGACAGACCATTGGGATAGCAATGCAGATTCCATTGTTCATGTTGACAAGGGCAGTGTTGATGGATTGGTGAGCAAAATTTTGATGAGAGAACTATGAAAACAAAATGAAGACAGAGTTAATTTTCAACATTGAGGCAGAAGCTTGAAAGGAATTGCTGAGAAAGATTTATTTTAAATTCTTGTCCTATTTTAAAACAAGTAGAGACAATCTGATAGTTCAGGGTTCAAAATTCACAAAACAATTTGTCATAAACATTTCAAATGACCAAGGAGAGTTATAACAAAGTGATGCAGATCAAAACAACATCTACCTTAGGTTTCAACTCTTTCCCCAGAACATGTAAACTCAGACCAAAAGGAAAAAAAATCCCCAATTTTAATGTCATTAAAATTAAAATGAAATACACAGTTCACTACATTATTAACAGAGTAGTGTTTACTTCATCATACTTCTTAGGATTGCCTGGATGTTTTAGGTTGCAGTGGTCGGATGTGTTAGACACACCAACAAACTGTAGAAGTTTCAAGCACAGACTTCTTGCTGGATGGCCTGGATTCCAATTCAGGTGATTCATTTATCAGTAGTGTGAATTGGGGCAAGTTATTTCAACTCTCCATGCCTCGTATCTTTCATCTGCAATATAAAATAATACAGTTCTAAGAATAGCGTGCATCTGATAGGTTTGTTGTAAGGATTTTCTGAGTTCATATTTGTACGTGCTACTTAGAACAGTGCTGGTTTGTAACAGACAAGTTTAAGTGGTTTATAATAAATAATGTTTTTCTTTGTTTTCCTCTGGGATTTGCAAGGAATGAGATGCACTCCTTCTTCTATATTTCCCTGATGTCAGAAATCCATGGGTCACCTTTCTCTTCAAGCCAGCTAACTCCCATTGCAGACATTTAAAAGTTTGGTACTCAGTTTATATTTCTTTCCATAGATTTCTACTACATTCTTAGTAGTTGATTTATCTAAAGTTTGTTTTTCTTGTATTTCTAAATTTATTTATTATGCTATACTGCTAATTACTGCACCATTCATTTAATGAAATGCCTTAAATTAGTATCTACTTCTCATATATATGCATATGCATATATATGTGTGTGTATGTATGTGTGTGTGAATATATTGCTCCCAACTTGTCAGACACTTTTCATACATATGCTCCATAACAAGACAACACTCCCATATGGAAGCTGCTACTTAAAATTGTTGACAGGCACAAGGTCCTTGGGTATAATAAATCATTTGTACAGAACACATTTAGTCCCATCACCTTGTTAATTGAATTGATATCTACAAAAATATTTCCTTCTTTTTTTGCTTTTAATAATTCTTTTTCCACACATGAATATGCTACTAGCTTAATCAATATTCAAAAATTCTCAATGACCATTTTAAAGGAATGTTTCTATGAAGAACGGTACGATCCTTTAAAGTTTTTGCTGCATATGATGAGACAGATGGAGAAATTCTTTTTTTTAAGTGTGATATTTATTCCATTTTTTCCATGTTGTTTGAAATCCATTTTTCCTCTTGACCTGAGGGATGCCTGCCATCTAAGCACACATTTGAAACCAGATATAAAGCATATGTCCTACATACCCCTTGGGTCTGACAGAAGGGGTGAAATATAGGATAACTGCTTCTTCAATTGTGCAAAAGGCAGTTTCCTTTTTGCAACTGGTATTTCTTGCAAAGTGCAAGATGCTGTGCTGTAGCCTTCTGATAGTTTAATTATCATCACATTTTCTTTCAAAACAATATGAGTCTTCTTAAAGATAGGGGACATTGAAACTTGGCATGAATGTGTCTGGGGTATAATTATGCCTTAAATCGAATTTCCCAACCTTATCACAGAGTACTCCTTGTATCTGTCAAGCAGCAGTAGGTAATTCTAGTGATAACATTTGTGCTGACCTTATGTGTCTTACAAGGCTCTTCCTGGTCTGGTCTTTGTTTTATCAGCTTCATTTAGAGCCACTCCCTGACACTGTACAATAAGTCCTCAATGTCATTGATAGGTTCTTGAAAACTGCACCTTTATTCAAAGTGATGTATAATGAAACCAATTTTACCCTAGGCTAATTGATATAAACAAGAGTTATGCTCATATAGAAGTTTTTGGTCACAGAAACATCACCAAATTTCTAAATAAAGATCAAAACTCTTCTAATATTAATCATAGAAATAAATATAAGCCATACATACATTTTAGAAAGATTAATTTAAAAACGATATTTACATGCTTATTCCAGTTCAGGGTGGCTGGTGGCTGGAGCCTATCCCGGCAGCTCAGGGTACCATGTGGGAACTAGCCCTGGATCGGACGCCATCCTATCACAGGGTAAATTCACACATACCCTGAAATCACTTACACTGGGGCAATTTAGACACATTGATTAACCTAACGTGAGCAGGTTTAAGATGTAGGAGAAAACAGGAGGACCTAGAGGGCACACATGTAGACATGGGGAAAATGTGCAAACACCATGCTTTTTTTCCTTCTTATCAATATCATTATGAAACAACATTGACCAAAATGATGTTTTTCAAGGACCTGCTGTAAACCGTGCTAAACCCTATACCCTCCAAAACTTTTGGTTTCTCACTCACAGCCCTCCAAACTTGTGAGGATTTCATGTGCTTACGTTCTTCCCATAACTACCTTTCCCTTCGACCTACCCACAGGCGCACTGCTTCTCCACAGCCTTGACCATCCTACTGTTAAAAACTTGGATGCCACTCTTAAGTCTCCCTCATCATAGAACTTGTCAGATTCCTTTTGTTTTGACCATCTCATCATGTTGCTTCACTCGCTGTTCAGGGATCTGCATCTGACATGACATCGCAGGTTTGTTTCAAGGAGCCCTGGCCTCATCTCAGCCCTTGTAGCCCAATACCCAATGTCCCATTCTGAGTTCAGTGTATTTCTGTCACTCTGGCCTTCTTTCAGTTACCCAACCTTTCCTTACATTTCAGGGTATCCACATATATTTCCATCTTTAATGAAATGGCTTTATGTTCTTTCATTCATAATTACCCTGAAAAAGTTTACCTGAATTTCAGATTATCTCAGTGGATAATTCTTCAAGGAAAAAGTAGTTACAAAAAAAGAAAAACTATTACTGTCTAACTAAGGAGTTAAAATGAGCATAAATCATAGGGAATGGTTACATTGCATTATATGTTCAACTTATACTATGGGTGTAGAGTTAGGATCAACAGTGCATTAGGAACCCAGAAGAATTAGATGTGATTCAAAATTATATTAAACATGCTATAGTAATTTAAGTGGGATCCCAAAAATTCATTTGTATAAAATCAGCCATTGCATTACTGAAAGGCAATGAAATGATGGACGATAGGAGTAATAGGAGTAATTTCCAGTTACATTATACCCAAAACTGTGTTTTCAGCCATTGGCCATAAGATATAACACTCTTATGACCACTGATCACACAGAGAAGATCCAAACTCCTCAACTACTTGGACTTCATCTTCTCACCACTCAACATATCAGCATAACAACATAATGTTATTGTCATGTTGCTTCACTATAATACACTAGTATAATATAAGTCCAGGGTTGGAGATCACAGAAGTCACCATAATAAGCAGAAAGAAATTTTTATACAGATGTACATGTTTTAAAATATATTTGATAGAGTGGGAAAAGCAGGCACTGTCTGGACCTCTGAAAATGAGACTTAGAACTTCGTCAATGGCCTGCCAAAGGATTTTCTCCCTTGGGTATAGTAAGGAGACCGGACAAAGGGTACCTCTGGCTCCAGGATAGCACCATCTTAGTCTCAACAGCTGACACTGGATAGACGAGATGGACAGCAGTTTATTAGTCACATTTACTCACAGCCCAGGGGAGAAGGGCACTGCTCCATGCAGGGTCACAGGAGGGTTGTACCTGGGAACAGTGAACAAGAAGGGGTGGTGGGAGGCAGCCTTTGTAGTTTTAAAAGGATGAGGTGACCTCTGGTTACTGTGGGAGGATGGACTTTACTTATTTGAATAATCCTGCAGCTGTCAGAGAACTGACGTTTGCTCGTCTGATATAATCATGCACTGTGCCTGGTCCCCATGGTAAAGAGCCTTGTTTGGGTAGGGGACCTTATCTTTGGAAACAGTGGAGACAGGAACTTTTCATAAGGTTATTAGAGGCCCTCCTACTTTTTCCCATGTGCCAAGGCACACATAATGTCAGACCTTAATTTTAGGCCTTATATGACATGGGATATATTTTTATATGCCACATAATATGAACATAATGGAATGATATATTTTTAATATGAAGTAAAGTTATCACTATCAGAAAGGTCATTTGCACATTTTTCTCATAGGAATTATTTTACACAGCTCCTAGTTTTAAAATTTAACTAACATTAAATAAAATTAAAAATTCAGTTTCTCAGTCAAGTGAGCCACATTTCAAGTGCTCAATAGTCACATGCATGTGTCCAGCGAGTACTCTCTAGATTACCAGTTTAGATAAAGAAATGTACACATAAAAAGCTAAGTTCCTACCCTCAAGAAAGCAGAGATGACAATTTGCTTCCAAATTTGGTGAAACTATCAGATATTTATATAGTATTTCTTGTTTTGAATCCTGTGGCTAGCTAGAGATATGAAAATAGATATAAGAGAAGATATTAGAGGCAACACATATAAATTTGTATTTAATTTTCCAAATTAAAATTATGGAAAAATAGTTCAGATGAAGTGAGAAATTAAATCTTCCTCACCTAATTTAAAATTTTAATCCTACTTTCAGTAATAATGGAATCTTTGAAATAATGGATGCTCCCTGTACTCTAACACTATTCTCAGTGCCAAGCATATACCTAGCATATATTTGTGCATGCATAAGTATAATTTATTATATTCATTTATTCATTGATTTGATTCATTTTATTTATTGAAAAAAATTCCTCAATATATTTCATGAACTGATTTGGGTGCTTTGGGAGAAACTCAAACAAATCTGATGTTTCTGCTGTCCTAAAGTTTACATTATGGTTGAGAGAGACAGAAAATCAACCAATGAAGTATTAATTTTTAAGAAACGATTAGAGACTAATAAAGTACAATGAAGCCAATCAAGCAAGTTGATGTATTGTATTAAGGA
Source organism: Lepilemur ruficaudatus (assembly GCA_963574885.1). NCBI lineage: Eukaryota > Metazoa > Chordata > Mammalia > Primates > Lepilemuridae > Lepilemur > Lepilemur ruficaudatus. The sequence continues at coordinate 26,959 of CAUYRT010009145.1, read as the reverse complement.
GATACTTGGAGCTCAATTCAGATTGGTGGTCAGAGAAACTGTCTCTGAGACAAAGTCATTTAAACTAAGACATGAATAACCAGGAGGAATCTATGATAAGATGACATGAGAAGTTTACAATGGACCTAGTGGAAAGGATGCAGGAGGAGTAAGCTTGGCATAATTGAGGACCAAAAGAGAATGCCAGATGGCTGGGTGAGCAAAGAGAGGGTGAGAGGATGAAGTCCAAGAGGTTGTTTGGGACCAAATATTGCAGATCTTGTTAGTCTTGGTGTGAGGAGTTTGGATCTTCTGTGTGTTATCAGTGGTCTTAAGAGTGGAAGGAGAGAGGAAATGCCATAATGATAAAACACAAAATTATTAGTGACTTCTGTAAAGAGCAGAGGAGGAAGAGCTTATTTACAAAACAGAGAAGGAAGTTTTAGGAAAGTGGAAAATCATCAGGTGAATTGTAGGCTTAGAGCATGGTATTCATCTAGAAAGAAGTCTGTGAAGTGACACTGGGCAACCTGTTGTTTTCTGTACAGTGTCTTCTGTAGAGCACTTGTCCTGCTGCTCTCTTTTGCATACCCTATGTATTGAATTCTGAAGGTGAGAGGAAAATATTCTCCAGGGGGCTGTTGTCTGTGCTTCTGACAGGCTGTCTCTTGGTCATGGCTTCTGAAAATCAGGAATGTCATCTGTCATGGGCTGAATTGTGTCCCTCTCAAAATACATATGCCAAAGCTCTAACATTCATTATCTCACAAAGTCACTGGAGATAAGGTATTTAAAGAAGTAATTAAATGAAAATGAGGTCAGCCATTATAGTGGCCCCTAATCCAGTATGATCTTATGAGAATGTGTTTTATAAGAACAAGACATTTGAACATAGACAAAGAGAGAAAACAATGTGAAGACACAGGGAAAATATAGTTAGTCATCTACAAGCCAAGAAGCCTGGAACAGGTTTTTCTCATGGCCATCAGAGAAGCCAGCCCTGCCAAAGTTTTGATCTTGTAATTATAGTCTCCAGAATTATGAGACCTTAACCTTCTTTAATTTGAGCCATCCATTCTTAAGTACTTTGTTATGGCAACCGTAGCAAACTAACACATCATCCATTTGAACTTTTGTAACACACAACAATGATTTGTCTACTTAAATGGATTCTGGGTTGTTTTATATGCAAGAAGAAGAAAGCAGGATTGAACAGAACTGTGCTTCCAACTCTATGGCCCCCAGTGATAGTTCCTAACAAAGATTTGACTGTTTCTCCACAAAATCTGTTAGGTTGTGCAATCAAAGAGACTAGCATTATGTCTTTTCTACATTTTTACTACAAAGAAAAAAAGCTTAATTTATCAAGCAAATAGTGTACACAATAGCTGATAGTTGTGTAGGGATTATTTAAAATATTTTTATTTAGTAGGGAAAAAGCTGGCAAACTTTGCTCATCCCCAAATATTTTTACCGATTACCAATTAAGAAAATTCTATAGTTGAAAAATTTTCACAGAACCGTATTTTACTCCTTTCCTTCTATGGATTTTCTGTCTTTGTGGAATTTCTTCCTATGAACAGTAGATATTTATTAGCACTTCTTTTTCACTTCTCCTTTTCTCCAGCCTATCTTCTACTGCAAGATGTCTTGTTATGCAGGCATTTCTTGCTTTGATTAACCCATTACTGCTCAATGCAATAAGGAGAAAGCAGAACTCTATAGAATCAGAATAAAATGAATTGCTTGGAATCTGTGACAGCAAAATTAGAATCAGTAAGAAAGGAATACAAGGCAGTATTGAAAGAGAATAGAAACTAACTTGCACATCTTCTCTTTATTTTAGCCAGGTTCAACTTGAAATTAGTAGTGTAAGTTTTTCCTATGAGTGATAAGCATAGCATCACACCATAAGAATATCAATGTATTTTGTTCATCTATAATAAAAAGGAAAAAGTACAAATATATTTGTCAATTATTGTTTCAACTGTTAAGATTGTATTAATTATATTAAGTAAAAATATAATTTTAAATCACATGTTTCTCAATGGGCAAGCTCAAAGAGTATTAAAGAACAATATGAAATTAAGACTTGCCACATATTTCTATGGAAGTGTTTCATTACACATAAAGCATCATGAGGCAGTCTGAAAATGTGTTTACATTTGCAGATGTAAAATGTCAGCTTATTCAGATAATGTATTTCGTAAAATAGTTAAACCCTTTGAGATTACTTTTGTAGCCATATCTTCAATATCCAAATTGTAACTGAAAGTATGTCAATAGTAAAAATATCACCTTAACTCTAAAGTCATTATATAGCAAAATAAAAAGCTGATAACTCAAAAGACCTTTATCTTTTATTTATATATTTATATATATATATATATTTTATTTTTGTGGATTTAGTGGGTTACAAGAGCATATTTTTTTTTACATGGCTATATTGCATAGTGGTGAAGTCTGGGTTTTTAGTGTACTCCTGGCCCAAGTAGTATACATTGTACCCAGCAGATAATTTTTCTTCCCTCACCCCACTCCCACCTTCTGGCCTATTGGTATCTCCAGTGTTTATTATTCTAATCTGTAGGTCCACGAGTATCCATTGTTTAGCTCCTACTTATAAGTGAGAACATACAGTATTTCACATTATGTTTCTGAGTTATATCACTTAAGACAAAGGGCTCCCGTTCCATCCATGTTGCTATTAGATACATGATTTCATTCTTTTTTGTGTCTGAGTAGCATTCCGTGGTGTGTGTGTGTGAGTGTGTGTATACATACAATATTTTCTTTATCCAGTCATCTACTGATGGGCACGTAGGTTGATTCCATGACTTTGCTGTTACAAATAGTACTTCAGTAAACATACAAGTTGGTGTCTTTTTCTTATCATGATTTGTTTTCCTTTGGCTAGATACCCAGTAGTGGGATTATTGGATCAGATGGTAGATCTATTTTTAAATCTATCAGAAATCTGCATATTATTTTCCACTGAGGTTTAGCTAATGTACATTTCCACCAATAGAGTATAAGTGTTCCCTTTACACTACATCCTCACCAACATCTGTTGTTTTTTGACTTTTTAATAATAGCTATTCTGATTGCTATAAATTGATATCTCATTATGGTTTTAATTTGCATTTCTCTGATGATTAGTGATGTTGAGCACTTTTTAATATGTTTATTTGCCAAGAGTTAGCTACACTCCCAGCAAAAACAGGTCCCTGGCAGGATTGTCACGAGAGATTTGGAAATAATAGAAATAGAGAAATAACTGAGACACAAAGTATAATTTAAAGAGATGGAGGAGTCAGGTGTCCTCCAGCATTCTCATGAGCTATGAGGCCCTGAGTGAAGTCCTGCATCAGTATTTACTGCTGCAGTGATTAGGTGCCAGTGGTTACAGATTTACATAATAACAGATAATTCATTTAGGTTTTAAGTCTCCCCAAAAGTTTCTAGAACTCCCTTAATTAGCTCTATCTATGTGAGCAAATGGTTACAAAATTTTTCTAAGATAAACTTCTAAGTCTTAAGATAAAATTATCAGTTAGTAAAAAGGTTAACAGAAATATAGAGACTATATGTTTCTTTATCTGGTTTCTTGTTGATTGAGACAAGTGGTCAGGAGTGAAGCAGGAACGGTCCTTGAGGCTAATTGTCTCTAGCTACATGTGTCTGCTGTCTGCTGGGCAGGCATTCTTTGATCAGTTCTCAACCTGTGACCCCATGCTGATCCTTGTCTTACAGAAGGATCAGACAGGCCTCCAGGTCTGAGAGATAGGTGTTGCCTTGCAAACACTCCTGATTGGTGAGATGCCCTCCTGTGATGAGGCAGCTTTTGATCTGTGAACTAACACATTCACATATTCCTTCAAGGCAAAGCCCTGCAAAACTCCTGAAACTTTTTATGTTTTTATCTGCCAACATTTATTGGCCATTTGTATGTATTCTTCTGGAAAATGTCTGTTTATGTTATTCGCTCCCATTTTGATGGGTTTGTTTTATTCTGTTGAGTTGTTAGAATCCAGATACTATTCTTTTGTCAGATGCATAATTTGTAAATATTTTTCCCATTATGTAGGTTGTCTGTTTACTCTGTTGATTATTTCTCTTGCTATGCAGAAGCTTTTATACTGTAATTGAGTTTGAGGTCTTATTTACAAATTCTTTGCCTAGGCCAGAAGAATTTTTCCTAAATTTTCTCCTAGGATTTTTATAGTTTCAGCTGTTTAGTCCATGTTGAATTAATTTTTGCGTATGGTGAGAGATGAGTCTAATTTCCTTCTTTAGTGCATGTGGCCACCCAATTTTCCCAACGTGATTTATTGAATAGAGTGTCCTTTCCCCAGTGTATGTTTTTGGCAACTTTGATGAAGATTAGTTGGTTGTGTGTATATGGCTTCATTTCTGGGTTCTGTATTCCGTTACATTGATCTATGTGTTTGTTTTTATACCAATACCATTGCTCTTTGTTTACTATAGCCTTGTAGTATAATTTGAAGTTGGGTAATCTGATGCCTCTTGTTTTGTTCTTTTTACTTAGGATTACTTTTGCTATCTGGGTTCTTTTTTGGTTCCATATGAATTCTAGAGTTATTTTTTTCTAATTTTATGAAAAATGACAATGGTATATTGATAGGAATTGCATTGAATCTGTAATTTGCTTTGGGGCAGTATGCTAATTTAATGATATTGATTCTTTTAATCCATATGTGTGGGATATTTTTCCATTTGTTTCTGTTAACTATGATTTCTTTCATCAGTGTTTTGTAGTTCTCCTAGTAGGGACCATTCACATCCTTGGTTAAAGATATTCATAAGTTTTTTTTTTTTTCAGCTATTGTAAATGGGATTGAGATCTTGATTTATTTCTCAGCTTGGTCATTATTGGTGTATAGAAATGCTATTGATTTGTGTATGTTGATTTTATATCTTGAAACTTTATTGATGACATTCATCAAATCTAGGAATATTTTGGAGGTTCTTTAGGGAATTTTAGGTATAAGATCATATATATCATTAGTAGAGATAATTTTGCTTCCACTTTTCCAATTTGAATGCCTTTTATTTTTTCCTCATGTCTGATAGCTCTAACTAGGACTTCTATTACAATGGTAAATAGGAGTTGTGAAAGTGGGCATCCTTGTCTTGTTCCACTTCTTAGGGGGAATGATTTCAATTTTTTTCTATTCACTGTGATTTTGACTGTTGGTTTCTCATACATGGCTTTTATTATTTTGAGATATGTTCCTCCTATGCCTAGTTTCTTGAGGGTTCTTATCTTGAAAAGATGCTGAATTTTATAGAAGGGTTTTTTTTTTTTTTTGCATCTATTGAGATTATCATATGGTTTTTGTTTTTAATTCTTTTATGTGGTGAATCACATTTTCTGATTCATGTATATTGAACCATCCTTGTACCCCTGGAATAAAATACACTTGATTGTGGTATATTGTCTTTTTGATGTGCTGTTGGATTCTGTTTGTTAGTATTTGTTTAGGATTTCTGCATCTGTATTTATTAGGGATATTATGCTATAGTTTACTTTTTGGATTGTCTCCTTGCTTGGCTTTGGTGTCAGAGTGATACTGGCTTAGTAGAATGAGTTGGGGAGGATTCCTTTCTCCTTGAATTTTTGGAACAGTTTGTATAGGATTGGTAGCAGTTCTTCTTTATACATTTGGTAGAATTTGGCTCTGAATCCATCTGTTCCTAGGCTATTTCATTGTTGGTGGGAGATTTTGTATTACTGATTCAATCTCACTACTTGTTATTGATCTGTTCAGAATTTCTATTTTTTCCTGGTTCAATCTTGGGAAGCCATATGTTTCCAGGAATTTATCCATTTTCTCTGTGCTTTCTATTTTGTGTGCATAGAGTTGCTCATTGAAGTATGAGGATCTTGAGTATTTCTGTGGTATCAATTGTAATGTTTCCTTTTGTTCATTTCGGATTGTGCTTTTTTGAATCTTCTCCCTTTCTTGGTTAGTATTGCTAGAGGACTATTAATTTTGTTTGTCTTTTCAAAGAAACCAACTTTTTGTTATATTGATTCTTTGTAAATTTTTTGGTCTCAATTTCGTTTAGTACTGCTATAAAATAATCTTTTATTGTGAGATAGCCTTATATCCTTATATCCTTGTACGGCTCCTGACATCTGCTGCCATTCACTTATTCTCACTTTCTATATGCATGTCTTACATGATCCTGTGTAGACCAAGTTCAATTCTGCCTAAGAGATCTGCATTTCTGTTCCCTCCGCACGTAAATTTTTCTAGCAGATATTACAGAGCTCATTCCCTTGCTGTATATAGACCTTTGCTCACATGTCTCCTCGCCACAGAGGTCTTCCCTCACCACATAGTCCTTAGAGTAGTAAGCCCAGTAAATATCTATTGCCTTTCATGGCTTTGCTTGTTAGCTTTGTTTCATTTATTCACTAGAAATAATCTTCATGAGAGCAGAAAACATCTATTGTAGTCTCAAAACTGAGAACAGCTCTTGGCACAGGGTAGATGTTCAGTAAATAGTTATTGAAATAATAAATTAATATATTTGTATATATTATAGTTTCCAATGTTTGTTTAAGCTTTGTTTCTCTAAGTATGCATTAAAAAACTTAAGGCAGCAGAGGGTCTTAAATTTTTTGTTCATCTTTTTCTGAATTTGAAAGAATTCAGTTGACATGGCAAAAATTTTGATATGGCATAGTTTCACTTTTAAGAAACTTTTCTTTACAAAGCCTGTATTGCCTTTTTTAAGTACAATGATTAGTTTTTTTTTTTTATTACTTTTTACCTTCAAAGAAACAAAGAGAAAAGAAAAAGTGGTAGTTGAAGATGAGAAACATGTATGAGTATCTTCCTATATACTTTCTGAAAGTCACTAGATAATTTTTTTAAGAAAGTTGAATGAAGTATGAGCTAGGCAAATGAAGCGTTAAATTGTCAGAGTGTGTCCATCACTGAAAGAACATTGGCCATATGTTTGAACTGACAGAATTAGTTTGGACATTTTATGATGGATATATATTGATTCATCATCTTCCAAGGTGAATGGTATCTGTTGAGAAAGTCCCTAACACAATCATATTTATCACCTTGGTAGAAACGTGATGATGGCTTAACATGTGATAGGGAGTAAAAGACAAAATACAAGGCATATTCAGGGGAATGTGTTTCATTACCTTGATAAGAGACAAATTTTACTATTCTCTCATGTTGATAACATTAAATTTTAATACTATGCTAAAAATTTGCCTAAACTGTGCTTCATTAAAAAAATCTTATGGAATGTGGGGAAATTGCTGTTTGGTACAGATGGTTTTATAAGAAGAATATGTGTTCAGTTACATATAGGATAAGTAGGATAAGTTTGAAATATTTGGTTTGCTTGCAAGAATGTTTCCTTCTGATTTGGGCTAGGTTTGTTCCATCTAATGGTACATAGAGAGGCACACTGCTTTTGGGGATACACTGGAGATTTTTTGATAATACATCTAGACAAGGTAAAGCCAGGAGAGTGAATAATCAGCTTACACATCAAACATGCTGTGAGGTATAGAGAGAGTGATTCTGTGGAGAGAGAATATTGTCTTCAAGAAATGTATGTGGAAGTTCACTGGAGGATGAATCAGTATCCTGGTTATTTCTAAACTTGCTTTCCTCATCTGAAATATGGAAACCAATTAAGTAACATCTAAGGTTAGCATTCTTAGTATTCTCTCATTTTACCTGTTATGGGTTTTGTTTTTAAAGTAGTCACTATCTTTTTTTGAGGTAATCATTGTTTATGAAACTTGTATAGGTTTCATTGATTTTCTTTCTTTTTTCTCAGTTGTGATCCATATTTATTTGTTTATGTTACAGCTTTATTGATATATAATTGATATACAAAAACTATACATATTTAATATATATAATTTGATGAGTAACATATTCCTCATTCTAAAAGTTTCCTCAAGCCCCTTTGTTTGTGGCAAGAATATTTAGCATGAGTTCTATCTTTTAACAAATTTTTAAGTGCACAAGACAGTATAGTTAAAGGCACTATGTTGTACAGCAGATCTGTAGAACTTAGTCACCTTGCATTACTGAAACTTTACACCCATTGTAAACAATTTCCTATTGCTCCCTTCTCCCAGCCTCGGGCAACAACCATTCTACTTTTTGCTTCTATGAGTTTGACTATTTTAGATACTTAACGTAAGTGAAATATGGAATGTTTTTGACAGGCTTATTTCACTTAGCATAATGTCCTCCAAGCTCATCCATGTTGTCATAAATGACAGGATTTACTTCTTTTTTAAAGGCTGAATAATGTTTCAAATGCAAATACGTCACATTTTCTTTATCCATTCATCTGTTGACAGACATTTTCATATCTGGGCAATTGTGTATAATGCTGCAATGAACATGAGAGTGCAGATATTTCTTTGAGATATTGATTTTAATTTTTTTTTTGGATATATACCCAGAAGTGAGATTATGGTATCATATGGTAATTCTATTTTTAATTTTTTGAAGAACTTCCATACTGTTTTTTATAGCAGCTGAACCATTTTACATCCCCACCAACAGCGTACAAGCATTCCCATTTCTCCACATCCTTGCCAACACTTGTTATCTTTTGTTGGTTTGTTTATGATAGAAATCTTAACAGGTGTGAGGTGATATCTTACTGTGGGCTTTATTTGCATCTCAATTTTGGCAATTAGTGAATTTAGGCTAAACAACGATCAAATATGAACATAGACATACCAGGTAATGTTACCTGAAAAGTCATGATAAAATGATTTTTTATAATAATGAATAACCAATAAAGACTAAATAATATATTTTTTCTGGATTGATAAAAATAAATCAGAAGTAACTATGCTATAAACAATCTCTTGCTGGATTTGCTTTTTTAAAAAAACATAATATTGCACTTATTTGAAAATAAGAATTTGCACCTATTTTGAAAATACTGATGATCTATCTTGCAGTTATAAAGAAGGCATAAGAAGAACCTCGGATCTGTGCTTTGTCTCCCAGGGCTCATCTCTCTGCCCATTGAGACTGGCACATGAGCATTCTCTATGGAACATGCCACAACAGTCCTGGTGATCAGCAGCACCTTTGGAGACTGCTGTTTCAGGAAAAGCATATGCATTTTGGTTAGGATTGGGATTGTGCATTTTGGACAATGTGTACTTTGGGCACTAACTCATAAAATTGAGGCCAAAGTACATTTTAAATGTCCTTAGTGTTATTGGTAAAGTCCAGTGAAAAATAAAATAGTTTTTTCTCAAAAAAAAATATGATGTCATAAAAACAACTTAGCAAGATAATAGCAGCAAGATCATTTTAAAGTATACATTTTTGTTTAGATCTAATTTGTGCATATCATCTGCCACTGTTAACATACTCAGAATCAGAATATAAGAAAACTATAATTGGTGCGAAATTTCCTCCTGATTCAAAGTCCTGACATCTTATAAACTTTTCTGAATTGATAGAATAAATGAGTTACCTCGCATTTTAGAGGAATCATATGACTCTTATTTTTCATTTACTTGCAAAATAAGGTCATAGAGGACTTAGTAATTTTTCTGGGGATATTCAATGAAAGTCACAGTAGAGTGAGAGATTAATGTGTTTGTCTCTGGTTTCACTTTAGTTCTCCTTTAATTACATAGAGGCCATCAAACACATATAATAAATCACAAAAATTAAAAATCAAAAGCAAACAAATGTACATTGTCATTCCAATACCAATCTTTGAAACATTTTAGTGAATTATGATTTTTATTGAGATGTGACTTTCAATTCTTATGGGAGACTTACTTATGTCATTATCCATTTTCCAACAAACAAATACCTATTTAGATGCTGTTTTAAGTATTTATTTATAATTAGCCCATAAACTTTCAGTTAACACCAGGGAGTCTCTATTCAGGGTATCAGTTCAAGTCAACAAACTGGTGAGCTCTACTTCACCCTGCAAATTTGAAAACATATGTCCTCTCCTCAGAGAGGTCATCCCTGTCACAGCTTCTCTTCAGACATTCTCACTTTGTGCTTTAGGTTCCCAAGGCATCTCTAACTTGCATGCCATATTCACCTGCATCTTCCATTGTTCAGTACCTACCTTTGCCATTGAACTGTTAGCTTCATTACCTCAGAGACCACATGCCTTTTGCTTACTATTTTATATGAAGTAGTTAGCATTGTGTCTGGCACTTAATAGCAGGTAAGCTTTTTATTTATTTATTTTTTTTTTTGATAAATTAAGACATGTTGAACAAACATTTGTTATAGACTGCTAGGAACTGTTACCAAAATTAAGAATACAAAGATGAAAGCAACCAGATTTCTTTTTATTATGTAATAGGAAAGAGAATATATAAGTGTTTAAAAAAGGAAACTGAGGCAGAGATATCTTACATTTTGAAGAATGTTGAATAATTAAAGCTACCTCTCTACTAAAAATTGGCCAAGGTAGTGAAGGATGGCCAATCATCATTAAAACAATAAAGCATAAATAAATCATGAGGTATGTTGTGAAGATTATGTTTAAAATTAGTTGTATTATCTTCAGAAGTTTTTTCTGAAACAGGAAGATTTTCCCTACACGTACTATCCTCAGTAATGCCAGGGCAGATATGTTTCTGTAGGTCCTGAGGGCTGGAATATGAAACTATTGTGAACAGTTGCTTTTCTTTTCCATGCTTACAGAGGATGGCCTCTAAATCACTTCATTGATAATGAAAACTTAAAACATAAACATGCTAGAACACTTTGAAATATCAATACAGTTAATTGGATTAATAGTACCATTCTCTCTGATAAAGAGTAAACAGAAAGCCTTTTTCTCCATTTTCGTTCTTCAGTTACAAAAGAAAAAGACCTTTCAAAATTATCTAAATGATAGTATCTGTCCATTAGCATTTTTAGGAAAAGGAAAAAAGACATAACACCCAGACCAGGATTTATGATATATAGGATTTAATTATGTTAGTAAATGCACGTCCTTTGTGATTTTTAAATCTTTAATCAGCAACAAATGGCACTTCCTTTTCTCCATCAATCCAGTCTCTGTAGTAAGTAGACACATAAGTCCTAGCAAGTCTTTTAGGCTCAGAGATTATAAGTCAATTGCACAATCATAATATATTTACTCTTATATTATTTATTAGTGTACTTTGACAAAGATAGCTAAATTTGCATTCCTCTGAACATGCACTTCTCTTTCAGTTATTGCTAATATATTTAGCTGCTAATGATTGTTTACTAGATTGTTTTAGATACTTTTCTTTAAGAAAACAATTGTCAATTATTTTTCAACTTAAGTTTTTAAAGTACAAATACCAATGAAAATTTTATTTTTACTTTGCAATTTTCAAAAATTAAAAATAAAAATTTCATTTAATTTGGATTCCTTCCTCATCAGGAATATGTCATAAAGAAATAGTCAATTTCTCACAAAAAATAAGTCAGACCCACTACTAGGATTAAAAGTGCCTTTTTAGTTTTAAAGCAATGTGATCCTATTTAGAAAATGCCAAGAGACATGACTGATAATGGAAAGGTTAACTCATTTTTGTCATTCTCAGAGAGGTAAGTTATCTCACCAGAGTGGGTTTGTGGATGTGATTTAAGATATGAAACTTTTGCGTAAGCTTTGCAGCACCATTTATTGTAACCAGTGTAGGTGAAAGAATTAAAGTCCTAAGAGTTCTTGCAGTTCGTGAGGTGTTTGTTGTTGGTTTGTTGTCGTTGCTGTTTTAGCAGTGAAGTTAGGACAACAGTGTTATAACTGTACTAAAAGCAGGGTATTTGTGTGTATGTAAACCACCTGAAGTCAGAGATTTCATCATCTATAATACACCATAAAATTCCGAATACCTAGTTTAGTGCACCCTATAGAGTGAATATTAAATAAATGTTGTATGAAATTTTGATGCACAAATTATAAGATAATCTGTAAATTAAATTTTAAAAATAATTACTTCACTATATTAATATTACTTTGTGTAGTGTTCTATACAATTAAACATATTGATGACATGTATGATGACAGAATATTATTTATCATCAATTTAATCTCATCATTTGCAACAATGCTAAGTGCAGTCAGCAGCAGTAGGGATGAACAAAGGTGGTGGATTGAAGGAAATTTCACAGGCACCATTAACAGTGTTACTGATTTACTAAATTTAAGAGGGAGAAGATCACCTGGGGAAAAGAATCCCTATTCAATGAATGGTACTGGGAAAATTAGATAGCCACATTTAGAAGATGGAACAGAATCCTCACCTCTCACATCTCACCAAAATCAACTCATGGTGGATAACAGACTTAAACCTAAGGCATTAAACTACAAGAATTCTAGAAGAAAATTTTGGAAAAACTCTTATAGACATTGGCCTAGGCAAAGAATTTATGAAGAAGATCCCAAAGGCAATCACAGCAACAACAAAAATAAAGAAATGGGATATGATCAAATTAAAAAGCTTCTGCACAGCCAAAGAAACTATCACAAGAACAAAGAGACAACCTACAGAATGGGAGAAAATATTTGCATGCTACAAATCTGATAAAGGGCTAATAACTAGAATTTACATAGAACTCAGGAAAATCAGCAAGAAAAAAATCAAACAAGCCCATTAAAAAGAGGGCAAAGGACATGAACAGAAGCTTTCAAAAGAAGATACACTAATATTTTTCATATGTTGAGCATATGAAAAAATGCTCAACATCTCTAATCATCAGGGAAATGCAAATAAAAACCACAATGAGAAATCACTTAACTCCAGTGAGAATGGCTTTTATCAAAAAAAACCCAAAATCCCCAAACAATAAATGTTGTTATGGACGTGGAGGGAGAGGAACACTCATACACTGTAGACTAGTACAACCGCTATGGAAAGTTGTATGGAGATACCTCAAAGAACTAAAAGTAGAACTACCATTCCATCCAGCAAATCCCACTAGTGGGTATCTACTCAAAGGAAAAAAAGACATTCTATAAAAACAGCATCTGTTCTTGAATGTTTATAGAAGCACAATTCACAATTGCAAAGATGTGGAAACAACTCAAGTGTCCATCAATACGTGAGTGAATTAAAAAAGTGTGGTGTATATATACCATGGAGTGTTACTCAGCCATAAAAGAATGATGAACTGCCTGTCGTATTATCTTGGATGGAGCTGGAGCCCATTCTTCTACATAAAGTATCACAAGAATGGAAAAACAAACACCACATGTACTAACCATTAAATTGTTACTAACTGGTCAACACTAATGTGCATATATGGGAAGTAACATTCATAGGGTGTTGGGCAGGTGGGAGGTGAAAAGAGGGGATGGGTAAACCTATACCTAACAGGTGTGTTGCACACAGTCTGGGGGATAGACATGCTTGACGGGCAGTGCAAAGGCAATTTATGTAACCAAAGTGTTTTTACCCCCGTAATGCTCTGAAATTTAAAAAAAAAAATTAAAAAGAGGGAGAAGAGCCCTGATTATTTTACAAAACATGTGACACCCATAAATTCCTAAAAATATGAATTTCATATTTATTTTGGGTTAATCATTTCTAGAAACCAATTTTATTGCAGTATTTAATGTGAATAAGTGTCAATAATATTAATCCATCTTTGTTTTATTCTTAAACTCAAATTATCTTAAAAACATTAATACCAGGTAATTAATATACTACAGTTATAATTTTTAAAATTCATATGTGAATGTATTACCTATTCATTTAAGTACAGAATCATCTGGAAATTACCATCATAATTAATAAAAAATAAGCAGAATTTCCAAACAGAGTAAGTGGATAACTGATAGACACATTCCTATATACATAGTAAGTCAACCTCATTTTTGCTCAAATTTCTAAAATAGATAAGTAGAATAGTTATATGAAGGAGGGAATAATTTGGAAAACAATTATGTTGCTGAATGCTTAATTTTTTTTTCCTGAGATACAGTAGCTAAGGATTTAATATTTAGATGGTAGTCAGTTTTCTCATTACTATTTTCTACTAGTATATTGATGACTTAGAGAAAAAATCTCTCTGAAATTTTGTGAGTGATTTACGAAATCTTATTTCTGTGAAACCAGGTAAATTACAACTAATACAATTTCTAGTATTTAAAAGTGATTTGAAATTTGCATTTAGAATACCTTGTTTCTTGGCAAATATTAAAGTCCCTGGATTTTTTTCAACTATAATGTATGTCTTTAAAGATTAAAATGCAATTTCTTAGCTTTGAAATAAAAGGATTTTGGGAAAGCTGACTGTCAAATTTAAAGGAAATAATTCTATTGATTTTCTATTGTAGAATAATTATAGTTTTTATGTAATAAAATATATTTAACATCATCTGAATTTTAATTAGAATCATAATGAATCTAATATCAAATAAAAAGTATATTCTTATTGTTAAATGCAGTATTACGGGGCATCCCCTCTACTGGAAATATATTTATATTAATATAGTCAGTGTTTTTATTTTCACTCATTCTATTAAATACTTTCAAAATATTCTCAATTTTTTTACTTAAATATTAATTGTAAATCCACAAAGTGTACAGTAAACAATTTCCTATTAATAGGTGTTACTTTTTCTTTATTAGATGATAAAATAAACACGTATTTTTTACTTTGTGATAGAGACTTAAAATGTTTACCAAAGAAAACTCAGGTAATACAAAATAGTATGAAGTAAGAAACTTAAAGTAATTCCAGATCATATTGCCCAAGTGAAAATGCCACAAATATGTCAGGGGCATCTGTTTGGAGAATATGACTTTTAGATCCCAGTAGGAAAGTCTCCTGTACTGCTCAGGATGAGTTCTGGGGTTTAAGATAAGGTGTCTACTAGACATCCAAACACCCTCTGGCCAACCAATCAGACCAGCTTCCAGGATTTGCTTAGTGATAGAAGTGTGAATACATCTATATAACTTGGACTTTGTGCTGTTACAAAGATTTGTCAAGGTAGGAGAATAGAATATATGTAATAACTTGTTAGTTTAATTTATTAGCTTTGACTAATGAGACATATTCTATGCAGTTCTTCATTTGTACTCTTGCTTGAGCCCTGCAAATGTGAGAGTTCAGGCTGCAGACATTTTTCTGTGATCATGTATATACACAATGCAAAAATTGAAGTTACTCTCTCTGTGATGATCTATATTCACATACTGATCTATATATTATATTATATATAACCATTAATAACCTGACACATTATCTATCTTAGTTTTATTATGCTGTGTAAGGTTTTCTGTCAATCTAGCCATGTTTGTCCACTTTTTTACATGGCTGCAATAGAAATAATCATCATTCATCACCATAACTCTACCTGATTAGTTCTCTTCCTCAACATTCTCTTTTACTCTCAGTTTACTATAATGGTAACAATAACCCATGGCATTTCTCATGGTTAGTCTTCTATTTCTACCTATCTTTACTTGACTACTAATTTGTGCATTTTCTTTAGAACTCGATTCAATTTACTTCTTTCTTCTTGATCACGCCACTCTGATGAGAATCATTCACCTCAGTTTAATTTCTCAAGTTTTTCTTGTTAGTTTCTCCTGATAGCATGACTCTTCCTCCATCAATCCATGTGTCCAGGATATGTGCCACAGTTATCTGAGAACATAGTTCTTGGCTTTTTCTTTGGAAGCTTGCTCTAATCATAATTCTTTCGTTTCTCACTAAACAGCAGCCACTCCACCTCTGACCAGGTTATCAGCATTATTACCTCCTTCTCTGTTTATCAGGAAATATTTATGCATGAAAATAAGTAATCTACAACATCATGTAATGCCCTGTGACTTTTTTTTTTTTAATTCTGAGACAGAGTCTCATTCTGCTGCCCAGGCTAGAGTGAGTGCCGTGGCATCAGCCTAGCTCACAGCAACCTCAAACTCCTGGGCTCGAGTGATGCTACTGCCTCAGCCTCCCGAGTAGCTGGGACTACAAGCATGTGCCACCATGCCCGGCTAATTTTTTCTATATATTTTTAGTTGGCCAATTCATTTCTTTCTATTTATAGTAGAGATGGGGTCTTGCTCTTGCTCAGGCTGGTCTTGAACTCCTGACCTTCAGCAATCCGCCCGCCTCGGCCTGCCAGAGTGCTAGGATTACAGGTGTGAGCCACCGCGCCCGGCCAGCCCTGTGACATTTTATTACTAAGCTTTTAGTTAAATGGCCCAACTATCTGGCAATACTCTGCATTATGTAAGAAAATGAGCTTTGGATTATAATTCTATTGTTTCATTATGTAATAGCCGTGTAACTTTGGGCCAGTTATTCAAATTCTTTACATCTCAGAGTAATTTTTTTTTCTTTTCCTCAAATCTGTAAGCTTTGTTTTATATTTGAATTGAATTTCAACTTGACTTTTTGGGATA
This sequence comes from Lepilemur ruficaudatus, assembly GCA_963574885.1. NCBI lineage: Eukaryota > Metazoa > Chordata > Mammalia > Primates > Lepilemuridae > Lepilemur > Lepilemur ruficaudatus. The sequence continues at coordinate 10,557 of CAUYRT010009145.1, read as the reverse complement.
GTGTTATTGAGAAGGAGATAGACAGAAAGTAATGTCAGTATGACTTCCAGTTTATACCATGTTTATACCAATTTATACTATATGAGCTTTACCATTCATAAACCTTTGAAATTGACAAAAATAAAATCCATACATGTATACTAATTTAGAAAGGTCCACAATATGTGCAATCATATTAGTCAGGACTTTACTTTTTAAAACTAAGGACACATCTACAAAATTCAAGATTTTTGTTCAATTTTTTGCAATTAATAAAATTAGACCTAGTTTTGTACACTATCTTTTTTCTACAATTTTAATAAGATTAGTTATGTATCATCAATCATAAGGGATTTTATCCCTGTCCTTAACATGTACTTTCCAAAATGGAAAACATTAAATTAAAATGAACACTTTGTGTACTTTCATTCATTCAATTAATGTGTATTTAGTACTTACTATGAAATGTTTCAAGTATTGGAATATAGCAGTTAGAAAAGTCAAATACCTCTTGTAATTTAACTCATATTCTAGTAAGGGGATAATATGTAATAAGTGTAGTGTATGTTAATAGGTGCTTTAAGTGCTATGAAGGATATAAGTTAGGGTAAGTACATAAAGAGTCATGGAACAGAATAGACATTTCTTTATATAGGGAATTTGGGGAAGACGTCTTTAATATTAATAAATTTATATGTGAGCAATGATGTGGTTTAAATGAGGAATTGGGCCATATTAGAAATTAGGGGACAACATTTTGTAAGATGGGATATCCAGTGCAAAGACACAGATGTAGGAGTACTTATGGAGTATCCAAAGCTCATCGGTCATTGTGGCTGGAGCACAGTAAAGAAGGAAGGAAAGATTCAGGAGTAGTCAAGGATAGAGAACAATTCCAAGGATAATTTGGGTAAGGCCTCAGAGGTCATGGTAATAAACTTGGATTTTTATTACACAGATCCTTGTAAAATGGAAAGTCATTGAAGGATATTGAAGTTATTGGGCAAAGGAGTAATGTTATACAACTTGCATTTAAAAAGGATTTTTCTGGTCTCTGAATAAAGAATACATTATATGAAGACAAATGTGGGAACAGGGAGACTTGGTAGGTAGCTAGTGTCATAATCCTGACAGGAGTTCAAGGTATAACAAACCTAGATCACATTTCTGGGAGTAGTAAAATTTTGGATGAATTTTGAAGAAAGAAAGCCACAAGGGCTTAATAGAACGGATGTGGGGATATAGTGAAGAGACAAATCAGGGATAATTCTGTAATACGATGTAATATTTTGAGAGGAAAAACACTAAAGGCAGAAATGCTGGTTTTGAGGAGATTAGAAGTTAGAGTTCAGAAATATTAACATGTAAATTCTTATAAGAACTCCAAGTGGGCATGTCTAGTAGCTGTTCAGATATCCGTGTCTGAAGTTTAGGGAAAATTTTCAGGTTGGAAATTTTAAAAATGGAAATTGGAAGAATATAGGTGGTATGGTCAGCCACAGTACTGAATCAGATAATAATCTAAAAAGGTAACTTGAGAGAGAGAAGAGGAAGGGTCTGAAGACTAATCCCTAGGGCATCATAAATTCAAAACTTGGTAAACGTAAGTGGGACCTGACAAAGACTCTTTTCTTGACTGACCTTTAGTCAGGCTCTTCTGGGCTCCCTTTTTGACTAGGACTTGACCTTGGCATCTGTTCTGTCTTTGACCTGCCTGGCTCTGACTTAGTAAGAATCTTTCTAAGCCAATTGGCAAGAGTCACCCTACCCTTGCTATTTTGTCACCCTTGATATCTGATTAGGTTCCTAATCTCATCTTTGATGTGTAAATTCTTGACCTGCCTTCAGCAAGAATCTTGTTCAGTTGGTATAGCAAGAATTCTCATAACTTGGTGTCTCCTTTTAGTAAATTTCCATCAAGTGACCTCCTCACTCTTCTCCTTGAGCATAAATCCCCAGATGCCTTTACTGAATTCAGAATTGAGCATGATCTCTCTCTTCTATTACAATAGTTTCACATAAACTCTCCTTTTGACAAGGGCCAGTATAATTTTTTCTTTAACAGATGCAGCAACACAACCTATGATGAAACAATCTACAAGACGGAAAAAAAAAAAAATAAGGAAAGTGAGGTTCTGGGCAACGATGATCAGGAAACTAAATCAGAAATAAGGAGTGATTCATTTGTGTCATATGGTGCTGTTAGAGCAAGGTGATGACCGACAAGTGTTGGTCATGAAAAGTCATCGGTGACCTTAAACAGACTCTGATCTCAGGGAATGGGGATAAAATATTATTTGGAATTTGTTCCAGAGAAAAAGATAAAAGATTGAAATTCAGACAAAAGATGTAATTTTTTTTTTCATAAGAGTTTCATCAAATGTTGGAAGAGACATAGCCTTATATGCAGAGTGTAATGTGGGATCAAGAAAAAAATTTTTGTTTAATTAAAATAGTATTGAAGAATATTTTTATATTTATGGAAGTGATTCAGTAAAAAGTAAACAAATAATGATGAAGGAAAGATGGAGAACAGTTTTAAGAGTGTTTGAGTAGGACAGAGGTTATGGGATCTCACGCAGAAAGGACAGAGAGATGCTGGGATTAGAGAAGAGCAGGAGCATGGGACTTTTTTAAATCAGCTTTTTCGATCTCCACTAAATGTTTGATAGGAAGTGGTTTTACTCTCCATCGGTGTGTCAGGAGGAATTCCAAGATGTAGGGATCATAAACCCAAAGCTTTTAAATGTCTGGGAAATGGAAGAATTTTGAGAAAGATAGACTATAGAGATAGGAAGATATATGGACAATGACAGAAGTATAGAAAATTCTAATATTTAATAGAAGAATTATTTCTTATTAAAGGAAATGTCAGTCTTGTCAAAAGAGTTTAAGTAGAATAAATTTCACTAATTTGGAAGGAGCAAAGCTCAAACAGAAAGTGTTTTTCTGTAATGGCAACTGTACTGGAAAAGAGGTGAGGAAGAGTAAGAGCTGATAAAATAATAAAAGGACAAGAAAAATGACATTAAAATATAGGAAAATATTTTTACTTCAATGTCATAGAATTTTATTATATAACCATTGAAGAAAGGTATAGATGAAAATAAGAACCTAATATTTAGAAGGAGTTAGTAAATATTATTATTTTTCTAATGGGTATGCATTCTGAACAAGGTTTTAAAAATTCTCTGGGTTTTTTTATTACCATCAAAAAATAATACCTCCTTTTAAATTATTTAACAGAAAAAAGGTTAAATAACTTTCCTGTATTTACTAATTCAATTTATTAATACACTAATACATAATTCAGTTCAATGATTTATAATACAAAGGCTTTAATTTTAAGAACTGTAAGCATTGTTAATACTTTATTATAATTTGAGTAAGGATGTTGTAGTCTTCCTATATTTCCCTCCTAACACTGTATCCTCTACTTTGGTTTAACCACTCTTTTATTTGTTCATGTATTCAACAAAGGAGCAATTACTACTCACCAGGCATCTCGCTGGGGTTACACATCATGATGTTTTTTTCTGAATACGTAAATATGTGTGTGTGTGTATGTGTGTATAAAATCCAGGCAATTATCCACTAGGTGTATATACTTTTGTTTATATATCTTGGTCCCATGTTATAAGAAATTTTATACATAGTAAAATTATGAATGCATTTAAACTTACAGGATATTTTACACCTATCATTATTTTCATTGAGTAGGCTTTCTAACAAGGGTTAAGAAATCAAACATTGACTATTTTGGGCTTTATATGAACAGTGTCAAAATCCTATTCAGAAGCATTGTACCATTTTACACACACACACACACACACATACATACATACGTACATACACAAAAGCAGTTATGAAAATATTTATTTACAGCTCACTGTTGTCAGCATTGGTTAATATATTTGCTAATTAGATTTGTGGAAAAGATATTACTTATTATTTTATCTCGTTTCTTCTATTACTTTTAGTTTGAGCATTTTCCTTGATGATTTGTTCCTAATTGTCCTTTATCTTTTTGTAAATTACACGTTTGTGGTCTTTGCCTGTTCATTTACTGGAACCATAGGTTTTGTTCTCCCTAATATTGTTTCTTCATTTAATGCTATATTGTTTTCTTGCCATCTTTAATAAAACAAATTTTCCATCATGGATTTTGTCATGATTAGTAAGGAGTAAACTCCTTACTAATTGCCTAATTAACTAAATTAACAGTATTTATGTAAAATTAATTGAGTTCTTTTCTGCTTTAGTGGAAACTTTACTGCTGCTACATTTTTTTCAAGTATTTTCTCTTTGGGTGTTTATTTATCTTCAGTGTGTTCTGGCTTCTCTAGGAGTTGTGCAGTTGCCTCATGCTTATAAACATTCCTATGGTCAGATTTTGTTTTTAATTCTTCCAGGATTCAATGAATTATATTGGTTCTAGTTCAATTTTCATGTTACTGTCTCCAGAGACTCAGGTTTTCATTGGGTGTGTAGTACCTGCTTTGTCTTCAGTGACTATTTTTCCACACATGGACCAAAGGTAGCCAATCTCCATGCCTTATCCCTTGGTCAGAGGGTATTTTTCTAGTTCCTGTTTAAAAGGCTGAAAGTCCATTCTCAACTCAGGCTTTGTACAGAAAGACCACTTCCAACTGCTCTTCAAATGGTGGGGTATGGCCTTATATCCCAGGATTTCACGGACACTTTCCAGGGGTTCTGACGGTGGGTGTATAGCTGTCCCTGGACTTCTTTCCCTTAAGCCTCTCATATCTATTATGTCTATGGCTTCGTTTTCCTCTTTGTTTCTTGTGAGGGGTTTCTGATATTTGCTTTTCACTCAGTCACATATGTTTAAAGCTTTGGATATATTGTCTGAAAGACTTACTGGTAATGAATTTCCTTGTTATGACCTTAACAGATTAGTTTATTGTGCATAGTTTGTTGCTATTGTTATTTCTCTTAGACCTCTAAAATTCATAAAGTATCATTCTTTCAGTGTTTGATAAATATTCCCTATAATATATTTTGGTTTGTTTTAAAAGGCACTTTGTTCTATCTGGAATTAATGAATGCATAGTATGAGGTAATTTGTACAATGAGGTAAGGGTTTAAATTGATTTTTCCCAATTGTGAAAAGATTTCAACAATATTCATTGAATGCTCTTACCTTGTTTTTTTCTATGTTATTCATATGTTCATACAATGTTTAATAAATTTCTATAAAAATAGAGGAGTGTAATGATAAAAATAAAAGCACCCTCAAAATTATCACCAAGGTAACCACAATTGAAGCAAATAAATAAATAAGTAAACAAACAAGTAAATTAATAACTGGCAGCAAAGTAAATGAAGATTTGAAATCTCCCCATTACCTTCCACCCAGCTCTACTCTAAAGGTTTATATGTATCATTTTACTGAATTTAAAAAATTATTTTCACAGAGGGAATTATATTACACACTTTTATCTGTACCTTACTGTGTTCACTAATATGTTAGAAATATATATTTTTTAGTCCTTAGATATCTATTTCGTGAATGCAAAGTATTTTGTGTTTGTTTTTCCTCTTTCTTTTTTTTTTCTTTCTTTCTTTTTCTCTTTTTTAGAAAAGGTTTCACTCCTTTGCCCAGGCTAGAGCGAAGTGGCATCATCATAGCTCACTGAAACCTCAAACTCCTAGGCTCGAGCGATCTTCCTGCTTCAGCCTCCCAAGTAGCTGAGACTGGTGCACACCACCACATCTGGCTATTTTTTTTTTATTATTATTATATTTTTGTAGAATCAGGGAATGTCTATTGCCCAGGCTGGTTTCTAACTCCTGGGCTCAATTGATCCTCCTACCTTGGCCTCCCAAAGTGCTAGGAATATAGGTGTGAGCCACTGAGCTGGCCTTTTTTTGTTTTTTTAACCTGTGTATAACTCAGTGTGTTTAACTGGTTGACCACACTAGAATACATTTTTCGTTCTTCCTAATAATAGCAAAATGATTATCCTGACTTTTTATGATCATTAGGTAAAAAAATAAAGCATATTAAGATATTATTACATATTGCCAACTGATCTCTAGAAAAGTTGCATCACTGATTTAAACAATAACCAAAATTATTATTAACATACACATTTCCCATACCCTTGATATTATTGGATATTAATATTCTTAAATATTTTGCCTATAAGTGAAAAGGTAAAATTCCATTTTTGTTTTGATTTGCATTTATTAAATGATGAGTGATTTTGAGTTACACTTCTAAAATTTGAATTAACAAGATCCCAAATAATATTATACTACAATTTTTGTTTTTATTCATATTTGACCTTTCCAAAGAAACAGAAATATGCTTTTTTTTTTATCCCCCCCTTGCCTAATTGCTCATAGAAGCAGAAAGTAGAACAGGGCCTAGAGGTTGAACGAAATGGAGGGTTGTTGATCAGGGTACAAACTTTCAGTTATGAAATGCATAAGTCTGGGGATCTAATGTACAGCATGATGGCTATGGTTAATAAAGCTGTCATGTTTACTTAGAAGCAGATAAACTATAATATCAGTAAAAACAAAACAAAACAAACACCCAGAAAGAATCTTTACATTTTCCAACGTCTTTCTTAGAATTTTGATATTTTAAATTTAATATTTTCAATTGTTCATAGTTTATATTTTCACATATCACCTGCACTGATTTCCCATTTATTTCTTTGGTTAGTCATTCATTTACTAATTGACAATCGTTTGGCTTATTTTAAATATTAGAAAATTATTTTATTTTTTTGAGATTTATTATTTTAGATTGTCACTATTTTTATTGTGCTGTATAGGAATATTATTTTCTCCTCTGTACACTACTATTTTACAGCAAAATAATTTTCTATGTTCTTATTATCATCACAGTCAAATGGGTCTCATTCACTCATTCAAAAAATATGAACCAACTCCACTGAAAGCTCCTTGGTCTCTATATTTCTTTTAACCTACTCTTGTCTCACACAGCAATTGAGTTATTTAGAATGTATATTATTCAATTTCATTTATTATTTGTTTAAAGAAAGAGAGCCAGATAAAACTTTTAATGTTGAAATAAATTCTATTTATATTGATTATATAAAATATTAATATATAATATGTAATAACTGCAATCTAACTTTTGGCATTAAAATAAGATTTAAGTATTATATGAGTGGTGGTTATATTTATTTTAACATTTACAATGTAAAGTTTATTATGTAAATCCAACAAAATATGTAACAGATAAAGGTTGGATAAATAAGAAAATGTGTTTAATATGATAGTGTCATTTTAAGATGAGAAACTAAAACATGAATAGTAGATAATTATTTTTTCAATTACAAAGGAGTATCTGTTGTACTGAGAAAATTCTTAGAAAGACACCTGGAACAGTTGGACACTAATTCTGTTGCTGAAGGTACAGTTTAACCTCGTACGATGATTACAGCAATAAAGTTAATGATCTCATCACAGCCACACCAATATTTTTATAGTGCTATTAAATGGATATACTTATTCAAGGTGCATAAAAGAGAGAGAGTTTTAGTAGGCTAAAAAAAAGTGATGTTTCCTATAATTTAGAAAATTTAAATTTGAAATATACAGGAAGCATGATTAAATGTAAGGATATAAGATTAAAAAGAACAGCTGAATGAAAACACTTTTGAGTTTCACCTTTAATATATTTATAATAATTTTAATTGAGTGTTTAAAGTCAGTGTTATTGAAATATAACTATAAACTAATATGCAACATAAAATATTTAAAAGGATACATTAAATATTAAATTTGAAAAGCATGATATCCATTTCATGATGTTACTTTATACAAAACTCAGACCTATTAATTATGTAATAGTAATTGTTTCATAAATAAATCCCCAATAATTAGCCTTTCAACTAAAATTAAAATTTATCCAGGGAGGTATTTAATTTTTTTCTCCAAAGAAAAAATGTGTAGTACTTATTAAATTTATGAACTATGGGCTGAATCGTGTTATCAAAAAAGCTATATTGAAGTCCTAACTCCCAGTAGCTATGAATGTGGCCTTATTTAGAAATGGGTTTTTTTTTCAGATAGAATCAAGTTAAGATTAGTTCATTAGGATGGGCTCTAATCCAATATAACTGATGTCTTTACAAGAAGAGGTGAAGAGACAGGGAGAAGATGGCCATGTACACAAAGAGGTAGAAATTGGAGTAATGTATCTACAAAGGAAATAACACCAAGAATTGCTGGAAAACCATGAGAAGCCAAGAGGAGGCAAGAAAGGATTCTCTCTTAAAGATTTCGGAGGGAATGTGGCACTGACACATTGATTTCAGACTTCTAAATTCCAGAACTGTGAGACAATAAATTTCTGTTATTTAAGCCAGCCAGTTTGTGGTATTTTGTCACAGCAACCCTTAGAATATGAAACAAGCATGAGGCATTTGAAATGTTTCCCCTGGCAATTTTATAGAAACACTTGTTTGGCAAAGAAAAATAGCTTGGCTTTGTCTGAATTCCACTCAGGCTCAAAGTTTAAGAATAAATATCAGCTTCGGAGTCTCTGATTGCTTTCATATCAGAGGACGAACTCAATATTTTCTGGAAATAAACTTGATTTTCCTTTTCTTTAGGAAAAAATAACTTCCACTGAACTTTAAAAAAAATCCATGAATAATTCATTTCAGATTCAACAAGAATTGAACTCCCAAGCTTACTCAAAACTGTTGTGCATTCTCTTGATCTATTTTGCTATAAGCACCACACTTATCTTTGTACCCTGAAAGTCCAGAAAAGGTCAACTGTGCAGAGATCCTGTACTCCTAGGTGACCCATATCTTAAGCTAGAGGAAGTATGTCAGACTTTTGCATAAATTATGTCAGAATTGAAAGTTGTATGAGCTAATTTATTTATATTATGAATAGCATTCTAATACAATTTATCCTTCAAAAGTTTCAAAGTCTTTCACAGAAATTTGCTTTCCATTCAAAAACTTTTAGAGTTTGAAGATCAGGTCATGGATTTTCTAACCAATCAATAGTTTTATTGGGTAACTGTTATATCCTTAGCTCTGTGCTATTTAAGGTCTATATCACATAATACATCATAATTCCCTTTCTTGGACAGTTTAAATTTAGTAGAAGATATAAAGCTAATACATACATGTTCAATATTCTAAGAGTTATCAATATATGAAGTTCATTGGATGCGAAAATTCTCATTTCAAATCATAGATCTGTAAGCAATAATGTACAGAAGTCAGTCCATACTAACTCATGAGAACTGATTGGTTAATTGTAAGGAATTCTGAAAGGCTGTTGTTAAACACAGCAATTATTGAAATTTGATTACATATATTTATATATAAACATTATAATAAATACTAAGTACTCATTTGTTCATAATTATTTTATTATTTTTTTATTATATATCTTTTGAAGATATTTCATATTTATTGCATCTATGTGAAATAAATACTATCTAATGGGATGCCATTGTCCATCCCTTGCCAAATCTGCACACTATTTGATGATGTCAGGTTGGTAGCTTGAAATCAAGCATGGTGGGCACACTTACAGAACAAAAATTGATAAACTTTATTAAGATTATAAAGATTTTTTTCCCCAGAGAGCCAATTGTTGAACATTAGCCAACACGCCACTGTTTAAGGTGTGCTGAGTTTCTTAGTTTCATTGTTTATCACTTGTACCTTTTAAAATCTCTGTCTTCACTTAGCTTCCATGGTTTCTCATATATTAATACCTAGCTTTTTTCCTGTCTCTCTGGTTGCTCATTTTTAAATCTCATTTACAGACTACCAAAAATTTGAAATGTTGGTTTCAGTCCTGACACTTCTCTCTAGTCTCTTTGTGTGTAGGTAATTTCAACCATTCCCATGGTTTTAAGTGTTATCGATATGCTGATCACATCCATATTTATGTTTCTGTCTCAAACTTCTGCCTGCAATTCATAAAGCCATATATAATTACTTTCTGTAATTAACATTTTCATGCATATGGTTTACAGCATGTTTCTCAAACATAGTTTTTATCCAAATTGTCTGGAGTGTTTGTTAAAAATCAAACTGCTCGACCTCAACCCTCAGAACATCTGATTCGGTAGTTCTGGGTTGAGTCTGAGTATATTCATTTCTAACAACTTCCAAGTAATTCTGAACTATATTTTGAACACCACTTGTTTATAGGTAACTAAAGCCTGTCGATTCAAAATTTATCTGTTAATTACTTTAGTTAACCAGGTATTCTCTTTTCATCTATCTGAGTAATTTTTTTTGCTATTATTGACAGATTTTATTTTATTTTTTATTATTTCAGCATATGATGGGGGTACAAATGTTTAGGTTACGTACATTACCCTTTCCCCACCCAAGTCAGAGCTTCAAGCATGTCCATCCCCCAGACAGTGAGCACCGCACCTCTTGCATGTGTATGTACCCATCCCCTCCTCCTCTCTCCCATCTGCCCGACACCCAATGAATGTTATTACCCTATGTTCACTTAAGTGTTCATCAGTTAAAACCAATTTGATGGTGAGTACATGCAATGCTTGTTTTTCCATTCTTGGGATACTTC
>CAUYRT010009141.1:0-11309 GCA_963574885.1 Lepilemur ruficaudatus | reverse complement strand
GTGATGGAAGAGATGGTCTTTTGTGTTCTTCTGATTTGTTCCCTTGCTTTCTTACATTCATATGTCCCATTATTACCCATTTTCTATTAGATTTTTACCCTGTATGACCCCTCTTCTATCAAATTTTCCAGTTGTGTGTTTCCTAGTTCTTTCTGACCAGTATGATAAACAACTTGGCTTCAACTCTCAAGGAACAGAGTTGAGAAGCCAACTGCATTGAACTCAGTGCTAAAATTAGAACAATCAAGTGGTGTTAGATGGCAAGGAGGAGACGGGTTTTACCTGCCAAGGATACAAGTCTCCCAGACAGTCATGTCTGAGGTTGACCCACAGAACTGAGGACAAAGTTCTTCTATTTGTTTCCTAGGAAGCATTTTTGGCCCTTCTCAAAGTCCGGACCGTGAGAAGCCTTGGTCTTTTGGGACTCCATGTTACCATGTTGCCATTGACTTGTCACCTCTTTGCCTGTGTATTCTACTCCCCTGCAGAACCCATCTTCTCCTCTAAGTCATTTGTCTCTTCTCTCTTTGACTTACCGTAGTACTAACAATGGGGAATTCCACAATGGAGAGGTCAAACCAGATTGGAGGTTAAGGGAAAACTTCACGAAGGTGGGGCCATTGAGGACAGACACTCAAGAATGGTTTATGATAGTCACTATCAGGTATAATAATTAAAATTATTGTTGTCAATTATTAAGTATGTGCCAGGTACTGTATTGGGGCCTTCACATACATTACATTATTTAAGCCTTAAAACAACCCTGTGAGGTAGGTAGTATTATTACCAGTTTGCAAGTGACAGTGTGTTCAGAGATGACAAATAATTTGTGCAAAGTTTTACAACTAATGGATGGCAGAACCAAGATTTGAATGTGGGTAGCCTGATCCCACAGACCTACATACTCTTCCACTCTCCTGTCCTCTTTTCCAACAATGGCATCTTGTGCTTGGAAGCACAGTGGAATGGAATAATGAGATTTGACTTCCTAGAGAGATGAGTGAAAATCCTGACTCTGACCCTCACTGCCGTGGACAAGTGACATAATCATTCTCAGTTTCTTCATCTGCAGAGTGGGGATTATATTACTTACAACACTGGATCAGTGTGAGGACTAAATGACATTGTAATAACTAATTTGTACCAGCACTTATTATGCAAGTGTTCTAAATGTTCTAAATGTTGCAAGTATCTGCTCATTTAATTTGCACGAGAGCATGATGATATAGTGCCATTATCATTCCCACTTTACAGATGAGGAAACTGAAGGCCAGAGAGGTAAAGCATCTTGTTCAAGTTCACACAGCTATCAATGATGGAGGTAAAATATGAATGCATGTAGACAGACTGGAGAACCATGTTTTTAACTAGTTTACTTTGCTGGATGGGTGGAATGCTCAGTACATAGAAAGCACTTGACCAATAGCATCTCTGGTTGTATCAGAGGAAATTTATGAGCCTTCCTGCCAAGCTGTAGCACTAACCATTAACTTCCTGGTGCAACTTATCTCTGTAAGATCTGTATTGAATTGTTTTTCAGTGGGGCTAAACCTTGTTTCCTCAACAAGCAAAATGTAAGTTCCTTTGCAGATGTACGCTAAACCTCAGGTTGATCTGAAAACTCTAGTTAGTATTAGTTCTTAGACCTTAGATAAGTCACGTCTCCTCCCTGGACCTCAATTTCTGCTAGGACTGAATATATAGACAATGGCCAGACCCTATATAAAAATAGAACTCTGATTCACAAACTGCAGCAACCTGCCCAGGAAACCAACCCATTATCTATATTAGCCAGCCTACTGTCATTGAGTCAGACTTGTAGAAAGTCAGATCACTGTCTTTAGCATTGAGCCCAGAAAGCAATAACCCCTGTAACAATTGGCCCCAAATGGCTAGAACTTGATTAATAACTGATAGCATCTCTAATTTTTGCCCCTACTTTCAACTTAGGACCAACCAGAGAAAGCCAAATATATACCCCTAAGCAATCACATAGGAAGTACAATTTCTAATTAGCCTCCTACAGCTTCCCCCTACAGCCTCCAATCAGAGCATACCTGAAGTCTTCTTTTTATCCCACTATAAAGCTTTCCCACTCCTCTTCCTACCTTGAAGTCTCTGCCAAAATGCAGTTCATAGTGGCTGACTCCCTTTTTATAGCAAGCTCTGAATCAATAGCCTTTTCCTATTCTCATTTGGTTGGTTTTTATTTATTTACACACTGCATTCGTAAAATAAAAGTGTTGGAACAGATGGATTCTGGATTCTAGAAACTGAATGTGCTACCACGGTCTCAGGGCACCAGATGTTGCTGTTGGCCGCTGCTGCCTTCCACTGATTGCCAAAAAGGAATCTGCATAGTTTCTATGTTACCAACTTTGGATTCAGAGGTAAATGCAACTGATTGAGCAGGTGTAGGTGATGTCCCATGCTCTGGATGCCAAGGAGGCTAGAAATACCTTCCCTCTGAAGGAAGGTGGACTCTTTCTCAGAAGGAGAGACATCTTCAACCTAGGAGTGAGGTCCAGGGACTGGTGATGCAAAAGAATAAAAATATTCTTCTATCCGTTATTTCCACCATGGCTTAGAGTTGTCCAAATTCCCTATTTGCAAATGGACCATTCGCCCACTGGACTCTTTTTAGCCTGCCCCATCCTACCTCATCTCAGCACAATATAACATTATATTATTGATAAAGACTGAATTCCAAAGCAAGAAAATAGAAAGAAAAAGAAATTTAAAAAACCAAATTAACCTGCTTTTTATTTGTAAGTGGCCCTCTGCTAATTTTTTCATGAGTCAAAGACTTTTGAAATTTGCTAAAAAACGGAAAATCCACTCTGTTCTGCAGACTGGGCCTTGCTCAAAGGAGGCAGCGCAATAAATGATGAAAGAATGACTGAGTACAGCAACTCCCCTATTTCACTGGAAGGTTGGGAAGAGGAAAGGCCACACTCACCAGTTCAACTTCACCGTCATGAGCAGAATGAGTCATTCGCTTAACGGGAAGAAGGTAGGACTCAGAGGCCTGAAGGCAGGAAGCTATGAATTATAAAGAGCTAATACCTCTCTGATTGCATTCTTAGTCTTACTGAATGTTAGAAGTGGGAGGGAACATACTGATCACAAAGAACATGCAGATCATTTCAGAGAGTAACTGTGGTTCAGAGAGGGAAAGTGACTTGCCAAAGATTACACAGTACACTATGACAAAGTTGGCATTAAAACTCAGGTCCCTATACTTCCAGGACCACTAAACCTCAATTCCATTTAAGAAGAAATAAAACTTATCCAGCTAAGAAAAGAAAAATGTCTTTATTCATAGCCGAGGGAATCTACAAAAAGCTGCTAGGTTTAGAGAGGTTGCAGAATACAAGATCAATATGCAAAAATCAATTGTATTTTCATACACTGGCAACACACTATAGGAACTTGAATTTAAAAAAAGTTACTAATCACAATAGCACAAAAAAGTCTAAATACGTAGTGATGAATTGAGAACAAAAGATTAAAAAGATCTCTACACTGAAAACTGCAAACCATTGCTGGGAGAAATTGAAGATGATCTAAATGGAGATATGAGCCACATTCATGAGTTAAAAGATGCAAATATAATTCTCCCCAAATTAATGTCAATTATCCCCAAATTAATTTATAATTCAATGCAATCACAATCAAAATTCCAGCAGCCTTGTTTTAGGTAGAAATTTATAAACTAATTTTAAAATTCATATGAAAATAAAACAGATGAAATAAAATTGCTGAAATAACATTGAAAAGAAGGACAAAATTGGAGGATTAATACTATCTGACTTCAAATTTATAAAAAGCTATGGCAATTAAGACAGTGTGGTATTGATGCAAAGATAGACAAATAGATCAATGGAACAGAACAGAAAGTCCAGAAAAAGACCCCATATACGGACAATTGACTCTCAACAAAGATACAAAGGCAATTTAGTGAACACAAAATAGTCTTTTCAAGAAATGGTGCTATAATAATTGGATATCTAGAGAGAAAAAAGAAAACTTGGATTTATATTAATGCATGACTTTATAATTAAAACTTAATTCAACATGGACCATAAATCTAAATGCACAACTATGAGAGGTCTTCAAAGATTTATGAAAATGCATATTATGAAAACTATATGCATAGATTTAAAAATTTTTTTGTACCAAAATAAACTCATACTAACTTGTTATAACATGTCTGAACAGAATCTAGTTTGAGGCACTAAGAATGCTAAGATGTCAGTTTGAAAAGAGCGCCTATCAGCTCAACATAAATTCTATAATTGAGGCAAGAACAAACATCATTTTATGATGAAGTCTAGGTAGAAAAATGGTGAAATCATTGATGCTTTATAAAAAGTTTATGGGACAATGCCCTAAAGAAATCAGCAGTTTACAAATGGATAACTCATTTTAAGAAGGGATAAAACAATGTTGAAGAAACAATCCACAGCAGCAGACCATCCACATGAATTGGAGAGGAAAAAATTAATCTTATTTGTGTCCTAATTGAAGAGGACTGACAATTATTAATAACAGCAGGAACAATAGCCAACACCATAGACATCTCAATTGATTCAGTTTACGCAACTCTGACTAGAAAATTAAAGTTGAGCAAACTTTCCACTCAATGGAAGCCAAAACCATTGCACCCAGATCAAGATACAGAAAGGAGCAGAGCTCTTAATGGAAATTTTAAACAAGTGGGATCAAGATCCTGAAACATTTCTTAGACGAATCATAACAAGAGATAAAATGTGGCTTTGTCAGTATGATCCTGAAGACAAAGTACAATCAAAGCAATGGCTACCAAGAGGAGGAAGTGGTTTAATCAAAGCAAATGCAGATCAGTCAAGAGCAAAGTACATGGCAACAGTTTTTTTGGATATACCAGGAATTTGGCTTGTTGACTTTCTGGAGGGCCAAAGAATGATAGCATCTGCTTATGATAAGAATGTTTTGAAAAGTTAGCCAAAGCTTTAGCAGAAAAATGCCAAGGAAAGCTTCACCAGAGAGCCCTTCACCATAACAATGTTTCTGTTCATTCTTTGCACAAAACAAGGGCAATTTTTTGAGAGTTTTGGTGGGAAATCATTAGGCATCCACCTTACAATCCTTATTTGGCTCCTGACTTCTTTTTGTTTCCTAAGCTGCAGCAATTAAGAGAGTGCAGTACTGATATATAAGGATAGACATACAGATCAATGAAATTTTATTGAGAGTCCAGAAATAAATTCTTATATTTATGGTCATTTGATTTTCAACAAGGGTGATACCACAATTTAATGGGGGCACAATACTCTTTCCAACAAACGGTGTTGGGACAATTGTATGTCCATATGCAAATTGATTAAGCTGTACCCCTATTCATAACACATATAAAATTACTTAAAATGGATCAATGATCTAAATGTAAGAGCTAAAAGTATAAAACTTATAGAAGAAAACAGTAAATCTTCATGATCTTGAATTAGGCAAGGATTTCTTAGTTATAACACCAAAAGCATAAGCATCATAAAACAATAGATTGGACAACAAAATTAAAAACTGCTGTGCTTCAAAGGACACCATCAAGAAAATGAAAAGACAACCCACAGAATGGGAGAAAATATTTGCAATTATATCAGATCTAACTTGGTATACAGAATATATAAAGAACTCTTAAAATTCAGTGATAGACAACCCAGATTGAATAGATATTTCATCAAAAAAGGTATATGAACAACCAAAAAGCACATAAAAAGATAGTCAATATCATTAGTCATTATGGAAATTCAAATCAAAATCACAAAGCAGTAGCACTACACACTCACTAGCATTGCTAAAATATGAAAAAACAGACAATAGTAAATGTTAATGAGGTTGTAGAGAAGTTGTGACCCTCATACATTACTGATGGGATTGTAAAATGGTGCAGAAACTTCAGAAAGCTGTCTGGCAGTTCCTCAAAATGTTAAACATAGACTTACCATACGAATCAGCAATTCCACTCCCAGGTATTGAAAGAGAATTGAAGACGTGCCCACACAAAAACCCGTACATGAATGTTTGTAGCAGTGTCATTCATAATGGCCAAAAAGTGGAAACAATGTAAATATCCTTTAATTGATGAATGTACAAATGTGGTATATTCACACAATAGAATATTATTCAACAATAAAAAGGAATGAAGTATGGATACTTACTACAATATGGATGCCTTTGAAAATATTAAGTGAAAGAAGCCAGTCACAAAAGCTACATATTATATCATTCCATTTCTATGTAAAGTTTATTGTATGATTCCATTGATACGAATATTATTCGGAATAGGCAAATGTACAGGGACAGAAAGTAACCTAGTGGTTTCCAGGAACTAAGGAGAGAGAGAAATGGGGAGTGACTGGTAATGGGTATGAAGTTTCTTTTCAGGGTGATGAAAATATTCTGAAATTAGTGGCGCTGGTTGCACAACTCTGTGAATATACTAAAAACCACTGATTGTATACTTTCAAAGGGTGGACTTTACTGTGTGTGAATTAAAGCTCAATAAAACTATTATTAAAAATGAAAATGATATACATTTTCAGATCATCAAACAATAGGGGAAAGTACAAATAGTTAATGCATAATGATTTTAGAACAAAATGATTTGACTTATTAGAAAATGATTCCATTCTCATCTACTTCCATTACTACAGTTAATTAAAGAAGAGCTTACTTAATTAATTCTGGACCTGAAGTTTTCATACTATCTTCTCATATGACTTATTTTAAGAGCCAGACTCCTGTTACCATTTTAAAGCAACTTTGAAGTCTCCCTAAATAGACTGATAAAAACTGGGATTAATCACACATTAATTGTTTCTATCTGGGGTACTAGTGTGACCATATTACCAGGAGTTTGTCTTTTAAAGTCATATAGTTAAAGGGTAACTACAAGCCAAGCTCTTTTAGTTAGGGAAAGGCATTGAGTGTGGCATGGTAATATATAAAAATAACAGTAGCTATATTTTCATAAAAGCTAACTCTTTCTAGTGTTACTGATATATCAGGCTCTTTTCTACATACTTTGTATGCCTTCTCTCATTTAATCCTCACGAATATGTATGAGGTAGGTAATGTTGTTATTCTCACTCTACAGATGAAGAAACTAAAGCACAGAGGACTCAAGTAACCTACACAAAGTCACACAGCTAATAAGTTGCAGAGCCAGGAATCCAAGCACAGAGTGTGACTCCATGGACTGCATGTTTTCCCGAGCACCTTCCTGCCTCCCAGATACCTAGACTTGGAGTTGGAGATCAGGGATCAATTCTAGGTGGTTCCATTTTCTAGCTCCATGAGCTTAGGCAAATCACTAAATTTCTCTTTGCCTTGGTTTATTAATCCATGAAACAGAAATAATGATATCTGCTCTCTCAGTATCTCATTGGGTCTTTGTGAATATCACATTGTAGAAGTACTTTGTAAAACACTACACAAGCAGCTGGATTATTGGACTAGAGCTGAGACTCCTGCAGCTCCTGCCTCAAAGAAACTCAGCCGGCAGAGCTAGACAACACCCCTGCATAAGAGTATTTATTTACTGCCATTGAATTACAGTGAGGCTGAAGAACTTTCTGGGGAAAGGCTGAAACTCTTTACACCTGGGGTCCAGATACTTGCAGACATGGCTTTTGGGCCAGAGTATTTAGAAGCCAGATTACAAGGAAGCTCATGACAATCCCTACCTCAAAGATGATTCACCCTGAGAAAGAAAGAAGTCTGGTGTAGTAGGTTGGGCTCAATGATAGGAATCGACGTCACTGATATTGATGAATTCCAGTCCCAGCTACCAGAAACTTCCCTAAACCAACCATTCTGGAGATGTATGGGCATGTCGGGGCCAAGAAGGGCTCAGAGTGTAAATTGAGAAAGCTGTTTCACAGAACCCTGTAACACTCTGGGCCCAATTGCCTCATTAGGGTTAATGTGACCTCCCAACAATTTTTGGCCAGAACAAGTTGTCACTGAGAAGCTGGGAGGAGAGTCCCATTCTCACCATCATGGGGACAGCAGTTGGAGTTTGCAATAGCTGGCTTGGCCAGCTCTGAAGGCACAGACTAGGTCATGAGAAACACTCCTTTGGGAATTCTCAAAACATTCTAGAAAGAGACTCTGCAAGAGCCTACTGTGTTTACATGAGCAGATGGAATCACAGAACTTTGGGATTTTTCATTTCTAATTTTTATTCACAGGTTATTGAAACATGAACATTCAGATTATGCTATCCCAAATTGTTTTTATTATTTTATTGTGAGAAAATGGAATTCACTCAATCAGGATTAAGCAACTAAATCTACTGTCTTGGGTGGCCATCTGTCTGGGATAGTGACTTTTCACAGCAGGAAATACTCCACGGAAGAAGACACCCTCTCTTCATTTTCATGAGTAATACATTTTCCAAGAGGATATTTTTTGGAAGTTCAAGGCTGAGTGTATGTGGAAAGCCCCACCCACTGTTGCTGGAAACAGCTTCTAAGCTTCATCATTTCTTTGACTTTTGATGCTTTCCTGGATCTGATCATTTAGCTGGGGGCAAAGGCTGGAGGTGAGGAGCCAAAAGAAGAGGAAAAATTTTGGTGTAAGAACCTGAGTCATTTTGCATTTCAAGGATTATATACGTAAGCCTTTTCAAAGACGTAATCTCTAGTCTCTCTTATTCTGGGGCAAGCTTGGACCCGTCAGGCCTTAGCCTACCTTTTTTTTTTTTTTTGCAAGTTTTAAAATGCATGTAGTAAGTGTGTGTGGTGTTATATATGTGTGTGAGCGTGTGAGTGTGTGTGCGTGAGATTGTTGGTTTGTCCTGAACTTTTTACTGACGTTTTAGGCCATCTTCCTAAGTAGAAGGTCCTCTACATCACTCCCACTAAGAACAAAAGGCTCTGTTCTGCAGATGAGCGTTCCCTCTTCCATCTATCACCCATTATGGAACTATTGTCTCCATTACATGACCACTGAGTGAACTGAGCAGCCCCTTGCTGAACCCCAACATGGTCAGCATCCTGCCACAACCTGAACTCACCTGCTGACTGCATGGCTCACACTATGCTCAAGGAGAAAGCAGTGCTTTCCATCCAAGAAGGAATCTGAGAATCTCTGTGACTTAGAATGAGTTGTCTCCATAGCACAAAGGATCATAGTTTTACCTATAGTAGGCCCTAAATTCATTATCTGAGCAGTCCATAGCATTGTCTGCAGCAGTCTAAATTCATTTGCCCATAGCAGAGTCTAAATTTATGTTAAACACTTTAAAAGCATTTAAATCCTTCTCCCCTCTAATATCCCCTCTGTATTAGGTTAGGCTAAGTTAGGCTGCAGTAGCAAACAATACCTTAATCTATCCCAGTGGCCTATTACAACAAAAGTTATTTCTCACTTATAATAGAGATTAGCATGGGGGCTTTGCTCAGCATGGGTACTCAGGGACCCCTGCTGAAGGAAATGCTGCCATCCTTTAATGTTGCCATCTCAACACAAGCAGGGGATGAGAGAGTACGAGGAATTTCGTGCTGGCTCTTAAATGCTTCCACCTGGAGTGACACATTTCTTCCACTTGGATTTCATTGATCAAAACAGTCACATGGCCTTGCTTAATGTCAGTGAAACAGTGAAGTGCAATTTTCCTGTGTTCCAAGAAGAGAGAAACTACAAATGTGAGGGAGCAACTGCAGTGTCTATCAGACCTTCAAGTGGATACTCAACCTAGAATACACTCAGATTTGAATCCTTTACTCCTGTGATCACACTAGCCCAACAAAATGCAGATTTAAAATCATTCTGAACACTTCTCACATGGAGTATCTCATTCACTATTCATTTATTTATTTAAAAAGTTACTGTGCTATGCTGATCAATGTGAGAAAAAGAGAAGCAGATAAGATCTGCCCCTTTGCGCTCCCAGGATCTTAGTCCAAGAGAAAAAGAGAGAGAGAGAAGAAGTGCCACAAGAGAAGTTCAACTTGCCATAGAGTTCAGAGGTGACAGAAATTCCTTGCAGCTTTTGGGAATGGCATCAGGGAACAGGCCTGGAAGAACTGGTGAAATTTTTAATGCAAATCTCAATCTCTCTTTCTAAAGTGGTAGGTGTTTGTTGAGCTTTTCATGCAAATTATACAAAATAGTTTAAAGATGAAAATAAAAGTCTGCCCAACCTGTAATCTTTCATATGCCTTCAAGATAAACATCTTGGGGGGTGTGTGTGTAGGTACATACAACATTCATACGCAACTTATACATACGTGCATGTATAGGCATGTGCATATACATAGCCTTATATATGCAATCTGCTTTTGACAGTCAACAACATATCCTTTGCTTCCGTGTCAGGCAATAGAGGGTGGTTAGTGTTTGGCAGGTGGTAAGGACATCCTAGATCCTGCCGAGCAGAGGTGAGGAAACACAAGCTCAGTTCAGCCGGCAGCATGGTGTGCAGGGGTGTGGGAAGAGAGAAAGCTGGGAAGGTGCATGAACCAGGTCTCAGAGGATGTGCTGCACCAGGTCAGGGAATTGCAACGATTTTCAGTGTGCAATGGGGAAACTAATGATTTATTTAAATTTAAAATAAATTTTTAGAAAGACTTGCTCACTACATAAAACTTGGAAAATACGGATAAGCTACAAAGAAGGAAAACTCTCATTATCTCACCACTCAAAGATAATCTTGTTAACATCTCGGGATTTATGTTTCTAGATCATTTTCAACACATGTGCCCATTTTATTTTTTGCAAAAATGGGATCATACTGCATATGCCATCTGTAACTTGATTTCTTTTAACATAAAATGTTATGAGGGTTTTTTTTAAAGAATATAAATATAAATTATTTTTAGTGGTGGAATAACATTATATGGACTTTTACCTATAGAAATAACCCATGGGGAATTACATAAAAGGAAAAAGCAATTTAATTATCTTCTCCCTGAAATACATTTACTTTACCTGGCTTTGCAATTCAGAATTGACTTGTGAACAATCACATTTGGTGAGTACCTGGTAGGCAGGGGTCTCTGTGCTAGGCACTGGGTGATGAGAGTTACAAAAATGGCACAAAAGAGCAATGGGTGGGAGTGGGTTTCTCTCCTTGCTAGAAACCAAATATGATTTGGGGGCCAAGGAATAATATGATCAGAGTTGTGCATTTAGAAGAATCTCCTAAATGAGGGAAAGGGATTTTATAGGGGATGAAACTGGGGGAGAATCTATAAGAGCGATGAAATAGGGATTGTTTTCCCTCTTGACAGAATGGGGCAGGTGGCACAGAGAAAGTACAG
>CAUYRT010009136.1:0-18115 GCA_963574885.1 Lepilemur ruficaudatus | reverse complement strand
AAAAAATTTAGTGTAGTCTAAGTGTACAGTGTTTATAAAGTCTACAACAGTGTACAATAATATCCTAGGCCTTTACATTCACTCCTTTCATGGTAAATGTCCTATACAGGTGTACCATTTTTTCTCTTTTATACTGTAGTTTCATCGTAACTTTTCCATGTTTAGACATGTTTAGGAACACAGATACCATTGTGTTACAATTGCCTAGTGTATTCAGCACAGTAACACGCTGTGTAGGTTTTTCACCATATAATCTAAGTGTGTGGTAGGCTATCCCATGTAGGTTTGTGAAAGCACACTGGGATGTTCGCAGAATGACGAAATCACGTAAGGACGCATTTCTCAGAACATATCCCTTCGGGTAAGCGACGCAGGACTGCATTTAGAAATACGACGGCAGGGGGTGCTGTCACCAAGATGGCGGAGTAGGAGACCCCGGCCTTTATCCTCTCACAAAAAAACAAACAGAAAGTTATTCACAAACGAAAGTAGCCCGAGCAGGCTCAAAGGCCCATTTAAAGAACCTATGGCCAAGCAGGAGAGCAAAAAAAGAAAAAGAAAAAAGAGCAGAGAATATTCACACAGAAAGACTTGCTGGTGAGGTTGGCTTACCTGAGACACCAGGAGACGGAGACGGCCAGGAGCGTGGAAGAAAGGCGAGGCGTTTACACGGCAGGAATCAACCAGGGTCTCCAGCGTGGCAGAGGACACCAGCACCTCTTGCCACTGAGGTAACCGAGAGTCGTTCCCATCAGGGAGGGAACGTGAGAGGGAGACCTGGCGGCACGCCCCTGTCCCTCAAGGAGCAGCTGCTGCCGGGGCGGCTTTGAGGAAAGAGCCGCCACCTCGCGCAGCCGCTCACGTGCGCCAGTCAGCAGCGGCAGGTGCCGGGTGGGAGGCGGGCTCTGTGGCTAGCGCATGCTCGGTGTGGGCTTGGGAAAATGGAAGAAAAGCCTAGTGGCAGCAGGCAGGTGAGACATGCTCTTTATCGTCCAGGGGGATACAGCAGTGGCGAAAAGCTTGGCCGAAAACGTGGCAAGCTCTTATATATCGCTCTGAACAATAGTGGAAACATGCCCTGGAAAAGCAGGACCACATGGGTTCACCCAGGAGATAACACCTTGGTTCCGTAAGTATGCTGACTCAGGCCTCCCCTGCAGGCTGGCTAGCGGGGAGGTGGGGGAGGGGGTGAGGGGGTGTGGGGCAGGGGAAAAAACCACTGCCGGGGTCATCTTAGTTTGTTTCCTATACAAATGCGTTTTCTCTTACACTGGGCAACTGCCCACACTGCAGCCTCCGGCTCTGTGGCAACACTGGGCCTGCTCAGACCTCACACCCCAGAGCCGTGGCAGTACGGAGCTGCTCGACACTCTGGGCGCCACAGCCAAGCGCGTGAGGCGCTGCCCATGCTGCGGGCACCGGCTCAGTCATGTGGAGAGCTCTGCCCCACCCCGACTCCAGAGCTGCTCTGACTCTCTGTTCGCAGGTGCTGGCGTTCTTCTCTCCTCACGCTGCTTCACAAGCCTCCCTGCGTTCCGTACTATTACAACCCACAGCAGGGGTACAGCCCTGGACCGCAGAGCCCCCCACTCGTGCTTCAGGCCTCTGCTCTGCGGGTGCCCTACAGGCGCCGCTCAGCAGACGCTGGTGCAAGGACACTTTTCTTTTTCATGAATTTGCAAACACTGAAAGAATGATAACCCAGGGTTTTTGAGAGTGTGGGACGAGAACCTGCTGGTAGAGTATAACTTAGCAAAATACTTCTAAAGGTTTTAAGACATGAAAGTATCTTTAAAAATCCAACTTGCAATATTTACCGTACTTGAAAAAAAATAGAAATATACAAAAAAAGGTTATTCTTTATGTGTTTTCAGCGGATGGGCACTCTTCCCATTTTTTTCTTTCTGCTATCAGAGGATGGGGGTTCTCTATATTTTTGTTTTCACCTGTGATTTTTGTTTCTCTTTATTGTTAAACATTAAAAGACCTATAGGATTTTAAAAGGCCAAGCATGTGTTCATCATTATGAAATTCTAGTGAGATCATTTATTGTGAAACAGTTCTGGTTAGTGAGCTTGCAGTAGGAATGTGAATCTCTCTTCCGTCTGAAATCTCCAGGCTTTCAATGGGGTTATTGCATCTATATTGAGCTCATTGCTCCAGAATTTTTTGGTGTTTTATAAGCTTATGAAAAGAAATAGAAACTAATAGTCCATTAAAAAGTGTTTATTTTTTTTAGATTTGTGCTAATGGTCAATTCCCATGGAAGAAAGTAGCATTTTTGTTTTCTGATTGAAAACAAAATCCCCAGTCCTAGCCAATGAAAAAATGGATATACTTATTATACAACAGAATTTCACTATTCCAATTTAACTATAGAATATGGCTACTTTAATAGCATAAAAAACAAGTGTCTACTCATATTGTAGTTGTGACAATCATAGCACCTCTCTGCTTATTGGCCATCTGCTTCTTCAGAACAGAGGCGATGTCTACTCAGTTTTGTATCTGCTGTACACTATATATACACTATATATAGTCATAGCATCCTTCCTAGTGCCTATATGCTAGTAAACATATATGGAATAGTTATTTTTGTTATTCTTCATAGTGTCACATAATAGTAAGTTTTCAAGAAGCATGGCAATGACTGGTAAACAAAGATAAATAGTTGCTGTGTTTTGTATCATCCTCAAAACCATTATTGATATTATAAACAACAGTTTTCCCGTGTTCCTTCCTCTTTCATCTCACTCCAGAAGGTACAGTGCTAACAATTCTATCTAATAATAATAATAATTAACAGTTGAATGCACAATTATAAATGCCAGACATTGTGCTAAGCATCACAAATGTATTATTTCATTTCATCCTTACTGCAATCTTGTGAAGACAATGTTATTAATATCTACATTATACACGTGAGAAAAATGAGATTTAACAGAGAGACAGTTACTGATCAACACTCCTCTCTGCACAGATGGAAGTAAAACTCAGTGGGAATCATGCAGGAGGGAGGGGGAGGGGGAAGGAGGGGATGGGTGAAATCACACCTAATGGGTACAATATACACTATCTGGGTGATGGGCATACTTACAATTTTGACTCAAGCCATACAAAAGCAATCCATGTAACAAAAACATTTGTATTCCTGTAATATTCTGAAATAAAAAAATACAATAAAAAAATTAAATTAAAAATCAATCAATAAATAAATGAGAGACGGTAACTAAATCACCCGGTAGTAAGTGTCCCAGCTGGAAAACAACCCAGCATGCCCAATTACAAAGGCTGTGCTTTCCACCTCTACCCCAAACCACTCCCTATGTTGTGTATTTTCTATTATAATTCCATATTTTCCTCCATTTTCATTGACATGAGATGCAAGCCTCTATTATTGCTCCTCTACACCACTGGCATCAATTGTTAAAGGACATTTCCTAATAATCAAAATGATCACAATACTCCTATTATTAATATATATCAATGTGAATCAATATCAATGTAAGATAAAATCCACGCTTGCTTTGGCAACCAATGTCTTTTATTATCTGCATCTAGCATACTTTTCCAGCCTCTTTGTTTTACAACTCGCCTATATACTAAACTTCTATCTGGCCCTACAATATCTGCAATGTGCTATATTCTCATTTTGTCTCTGTAAGATATATATTATTATTATCATTTTACAGATAAGGACACTGAAGTTACTAGCAGATTAAATACATTGCTCAAGTCCCCTTACATTTTAATGGTAGAACTATAATTTTAACCAAGGAAAACTTTGATTCCCAATTCTATGTTGCAAACCAGTCTACCACAATGCAAACATTAAATAACTAAAGATTTTTTTTTCTTTAGCTTTATCCAGTTTTAATCCTATCATCTAAAATGCCAGGCTCAATATCCAGATATTTATTAATAAGTAAGACAATGTAATTTATCATATCTCACATTTTACCTTAATGTTTCCAGTACCATTGGAACTTTCATTGCCAAGTTCATTGAATGCCCGTGTTTGCATTTACAATAAATAAAAACAATGTCACAATACAAAAAATACAATGTACTTCTGTATTAATTGATTTTCTATTACCTAAGAATTAATTTACAAAATAAATCTAATTAGAGGATATTTTAACAAGATGTAGGGAAAAGATATAGGAACAGAGAAACACAGTAGCTACAAACATAATCAAAAACACAATCTCTTTAGAAAAAATCTAAACAATGTTTTTTATATTATCTACTTGTTTATGTTAATCTGAACTGAAGCTGAAAACACACTAGATATTTTTTTCAAACAACAGCTTATACCAATGTTTATTATCCAGCTTCCTTCAACACCAACTTAAAAATTATTTTATCTTTGGCATATAATTTGATATGTTGTTTTAAAAGATTAATCCAGCCTAACAAAATATATTTGTTCTAATTATTTTATCTTTATTATCTTCTCTATATATTGTGTTTAAAATTTAATTCTGAAGTCTTTGTGAATACTCAGCCAAGAGATTCTGTGTAAATAAAAGTTGTCAAGATTATAGTTATTTTGGGTGATGGGTTAAAATAGTTGATACATTCTCTTTGAATGTAATAGCATAATAGGAGAAAATATCTAAGAAATTATATTAAAAATGGACATAATCCAAGTTATCATTTCCAAGAGAAATTCACTAACTTTGTATGATGTTTCTTCCAGTAACTCAATGAAGAAAGCACACATAATTATATAATAGAAATGATGTAATGATTAATGGGTTGAAAGGAATAAGAAAATGTGACTCATCAACAAAGATACATTTTAAGGAAAGAGCAAAGGGTGGATTGAATTAAGGGGCTATAATTCAATAGTTGTCATTTCTGAAGCTTACAAGAAAACTTTACCATAAAAAAATGAAATTTTAAAAATGGTTGCTGATGAAGTCAGCTGGCACAAGCTCAATTAATATATATATATATATATTTTTTGAATGGGAAAAGAGAAAGTAAGAGAGGGAAAGAATGTTAGAGAAGCTGTATGTAGTAAGAGATTAGAAAAGAGAGGGAAAGAAAGATGCGTTTCTTGTATGGTAGAGTTCTTATTCAAATAATTTTGGAACAGTTCTCTTCTGAATGTATTTTCCCAAAGACCAAATTTGAAATTCATCTGTAATCTGTGGAATACGGTCGTACTTCAAGTCTATTTGTGTAAACTCTACTCATAATTGAATTATCAAGAAGGGAAGTAAAAAAGGAGCTGACTACAGATGTAAAAGGAGAATATGGGGTGAATAGTTAGTATCCACAAAGTACTTAAATTCTGTTTTCAAAGATAAGGTGTCCCCCACTTATAATTTAGCAAAGTCCAACCCTCAGTCACAATAGTAGGAATTTTATGATTCAAGTGAAAGTTTCTTATATTCTTCCTCTAAGACCTACCTGACATTATTAATTAGCATTTTTCTAAATAAAAGTTTGCAAGCCTGAGCATATCATTTAGCAACTAAAACGACACCAGCAGTTTACTGTGTAAATGTGTCATAAATAATTTTTGTCGACTACTCTAAAATTAATGATATTCTCTTTATTTTCTTTTATGATATAGTTCCCATTTGTTTTAGTAAGACTTTGCTGTGAACTAAGACAAATAAAAAATGAAAACTTCATAATGGCTTAAATTTAGATGCAATGCTTGTTGGGAGTGGAAATAATATAACATTTGGAGAGATGAGTCAATGGCATAATGGATTGCAGACCCCCCGTTCAACATGGCCCTCTGACTCCCTCTCCTTGATTTATTTATCACTATAACCACATACACCTTCTAATATACTGTACAATGTACTTATTTGCATTTACTATTCTGTCAACTCTCTCATCATCAATTATAGAATGTATGAGAGGGATATATAGTAGAATGAATGAATGTTTTTATAAAGTGAGTAAACAAAGATATAATTGAACAATTCATTTCTCTCTTTTTATTAATATTTTTGGGCTATAATATGGACTGAATATTTCCATCTCCCCCATAATTCATATGCCCTAACCCTCAATGGATGGTATTTGAAGATAGGGCTGTTGGGAGAAAATGTCTGTGAGATTAGGTCATGAGGGAGGGGCACTCATGATGATCAGCAGATTTATAACAATAGGAAGAGGCCAGGCATGGTGGCTACCTCCTGTAATTGCAGCACTTTGAGAGGCTAAGGCAGAAGGATCGCTTGAGGCCAGGAGTTTGAGACCAGCCTGGGCAACACAGTGAGACCTCCATCTCTACCAAAAAAAAAAGAAAAAGAAAAAGAAGAAGAAAAGGAAAATCTCTCATACACTCTCCCTCTCTCTCTCTCTTTCTTTCTTTATCTCATTCTTATTCTGTGAGCAGGCACAAAGGAAGGGCCATGTGAAGATACGTGGACAAGTTGGCTGTCTACAAGCCAGGAAAGAGCCCTCACCAGAACCTGAAACCTTAATTTCAGACTTCGCAGTCTCCAGAACTGTAAGAAAATAACTTTCTCTTATTTAAGTCACAGAGTCTATGGTATTTTTTTATGGTAGCCCAAACAGACTACTATAAGTCAGTAAACCCAAAATATATTAGTTAAGAGTCAATATGTGCTTTATGTGTCACTGTGTGTGATGTGTGTGATGAATAGTATTTATTATGTTGAGTAATATTCTCATCTTTGATGAAATGCCTTGGTGGTCTCTTAGTAAATTTCTGTTCTGCTAGAGACATTACATGAACAATGATTACATAAGAAATCTTTAACAACAGATTTAAAGTACGTATTTTCCCTAATTTGTTTCTGGAAAGAAAAAAATTGAATCAAAATTAAAGTAAATAATTTGTACTCATGTTTTAAAATTTACTATAATTTCTTATATTTAGATCAAAATACAGCCACTAATTTAATGCATATTTATGTTTTTATCATGCCTTTTTTAAAATTTTTCATTCAAGAACATGAATTTTTTTAACAGTCATATATAATTAGAAGAAATTACTTGAATTTACTAATTTCAAAAACGAAATACATTAACAAGGAGAGAGAGTGCTTAATATTATTCCAAAAGGATATTCTGGGTTTTATTTATGTAGAGATAAAGTTAATATATAGATACTTGCAGATTTTTATCTAAATATGAAAATTGAAACATAGGAAGTATGTATTATATATCAGATATAACCATAACAATAATAAAGTCTCTTCAGGGGATAGAAAAGAGTACCATGTGAAAATTCTTTAAAAATATAAACTGGGAAAATTATTTTTTTTAAGTTCTTTTCTTTCAAAGAAATAGATTTTTAGGCTTTGATAATGGTTAAATATCATTCTTAAAACTAAAACTATGTTGTTGGGTGGCAAATTTGAATGCTTCATAGACCAAAAGGATCAAATGATTTTCTTTCTTTTTATTTATGATTTGGTTTTATAAAGGATTTGGGGAATAGAATTCATCATCTTAATATGATGAATTCATAATATTTTCCAAAAGGGATCCAAGGTAGAAGTTCAGATTAAACACAAAGTATGGTTAACCTTCGTCTTATTTACCATGGTGTTATGTGCTCTGATTTAAAGGCTATAGTAGTTAGTGGTACTTTTTAGGGTTATTCCTGGTTACCTTCTTTCTGAGAGGTGATAGAATCTCATTTACTCACCCCTGTGAAGTTAAATGTGGCCGTGTGACTTCTTCTGGAATTATCATCACTACCAAAGATAAAGATTTTAAGTGCCAGCATGTGATCCACCATGTTCTCTTCCCACTTCCTTAGCAATTAGTAACATTTCAGATATTGATTCTCCATTATCCTGCATTCTGGAGTAAGGATAACATACAGCAGAGCCTTCAGCTACTCAGTAGATATGTAGAATGCGAGAGAAATAAACCTTTGCTATATAAAGCCTCTGATATTTGGGGGTTGCTTGTTACTGCAGTGTATTCTAACCTGTCCTGAGTAATACAGAAATTATTACATTAGACTGTGTACTACTATTTAAGAAAATAGAGTATGCAATCTTAACTTCAGGTTTAGCTTTCTGTCAGCAAGATAACCGTGATGTTATAAATGAGGGTGTGGAGCTCATCAAATCCTTTCAGTTGAACTCGGGGAAAAGAAACACTGGAAAGTATCATTTGCCTTACATCAAGAAGGTGAAGAAAATATTCAGATAAAAATGTTCAAAAGAGAGGCTTTTGCTGTTTGCTTGGATGAGTTATAGAGGGCTCAATGGAAGATTTTCCAGAGATGGGGAGGGTAAGACATGGAGTCAGAAAAGTAAAGTATAGAGCTAAATGGGAATTAGAGCCTGGCAAATGAGAAATAATAGGTGTCCTGGCTTTTCGTGGGGTTTAAAATGAGAAGGAATATAAAATATTAGAGATAATTCTGATGGTCTAAGGATGATAGTTTTGGAAAGGCTGTGTGTATTGAGGGAAAGGAAGGATTGTGGCATTTCCAGGGATATATAGGATTCTGACATTCACGTATGACTTCTGCTGATGGAAAAATCATGGCTTCAGAAGGGGAACCTTACTCCTGCTATTCAGGCATTTTCTAGATACTCAGAAACAGAGGTCTGCAAAGAGGTGATTCTACTCTAAGCACCTCAGCTGCTTCTTGCTTCTGTTGAAGAAGCCCTCTATGCTCTTTAGGGGCAGTCTTTCTCCAAGTATTAATATATGGGCACTGTCTTGACCACTGCTAATAGTATATTAGTGTTTTCCTCTTGTTACATTTCTTTCTATCTTGTGTTAGTAATATTCAGGTGCAAGTTTTATTTATCTTAATGGACAATGAGCTTCTTGAAGGACAATATGACTCTGATTTATTTTAAAAGTTGTCATTATATAGCATCTGAAATGTGATAGAATATTCATTTTTTAATTCAACCAGTATTTAGTGCCTGTTTTGTTTCAGGTACTGTGATAAACACTGAGAATGCAAAAATGAACAAGATGTACTACCTCATCACAATAATCACTAAATTGAAATCTAGTAAGGAAAAAAGATACATAAAATGGATTTAAAATATTGTATAGTCAAAAACTGGATGAACAGAGAACAGTGAAAACACATTTGGAGTATGGAGAGTCCAAACCAACCTGGGAGGTCAGAAAAGGTTTCTGAGAGATGTTAAGTTGTTAGCAAAATGGGAAGTTATCCTGATAGAGTATGTGTTTGTGTAGTAGTAGTAGTGGCAGTAATATTATGGTAGTAATGGTGGTGGAGTAAGACTGGGCAAACATACTGTATTGTGGAATGATGGAATGGTGGTGCTGTATGCAAAGGGCTAGAGATGGAAGAGGGCATTAATGACTCAAGAACTACATGAGAAAGGAGTCTTGGAAGGTTATAAAAGTCTTTTGATGTTATCCTAACAATCTTGGAACTTTTCTAAAGAAGTTGGTGCAGAATTTTGAGTTGGATGTGACAGAATCAGATTTGTATTTAATGACAATCACTTTTGTATCAGTTACTAGACTGAAATAAGGAAAAGCCAAGAGCAATGGGATCAATGTAGAGGGTAATGTTTGTGTAAGTATTATTTACAAACAACTCCAGTTTCCAGGGATACTAATTTATTGAGAATATTCCACTTATATTTGTCAACTAAAAGCAATGTAGACTTACGTGAGTCACCCTAGACTTTATTAAAAGCTTTTCTCCTATGGCTATTTCTGTTTAGGGTTGTTGAAATTAAATTACAGGGGTCCAAGATAATCTGATGAATAGTTGAACCTAAATATATAACATTGAGACTAGACATATGGAGGCTATCCAGTGAGCTTGGAATAAGTCCTAACTTAATTGTGCTATGTGACAGAATTTTAAACAAACAACCTCCCTCACTCAACACCAACATTCCAGTGCTGAACCTCACCCACACTCAGCATTTCACTCCCCTTTGTCTTTCTTGGTTTACTCCCTTGGGTTGTTTCTAGGAGTGCATTTGTCTCCCACCAAATTTTAATGTGCTCTGAGATCAGTCTAATTTTTATGTCCCATACCACAGATATTTGAACATACTAGGTTCTAAATAAATTTTGCATAAATAAATAGGAAAAGCAAAGTGGAACATTTTCAACCTCTTTGAAAATTTCCTTGATGATTCAAGCCATAGAAGTGTTTTAGTTTGTTCAGGCCATTATAACAAAATACCTTAGACTAGGTAATTTATTAATAACAGAAACATATTATTTACAGTTCTGGAGGCTAGGAAATCTAACAAAGTGCCAGCAGATTTGCTATCTGGTGAGGGCTCATTCTGCTTCATAGATGGTACCTTACTGCTGTGTCCTCACATTGTGGAAGGGAGGAACAAGCTCTCTCAAGCCTCTTTTTTATAAGGTCACTAATCCCATTCCTGAGGGCAGAGCTTTCATAACCTAATCACCTTCCAAAAACCCCACCTCTTAATATCATCACCTTGAGGGCTAGGTTTCAGCACATTAATTATACGGGGAAACAAACATTGAGACCATAGGACTCATGCAGAGCCCTTCTGAGTAATGATAGCAAACAATCATTACACAAATGAAAGCCCATCACTTGTTAAATGGAATTGTTCTAATTAAAAAATAGATAGCTGTAAATTGATTTCTGAGAGCATACTGTTTTTGATGCACCCATGTGAGATAAAGAAAGGATAATTGGATCATTGGTTTGTCTGAAATGTTGCTTGTGGAGATCCGTCTGAAAATATTGTGCAGTTAAATGCCCTTGTTAATTGTGTTAATTTGAAGTGATACTTCTGAATTTTAAATAATGCAATATGGTAAGTAATCAAAACTACTTGTGACTAAAATGAATCCCTATTTTGTATTTTAATACATATTAGCCCTGTAAATGGAATATGGCATTTTTTTTGAGTGATAGTGAATGAAACCTGAAGTCACAATCCTATGCTTGTGCAAACATTATTTTGAGCTAAGCCTATCTCAATGGGATATAGTAGGGAGCTATAAGAACAAAATACTATCTCTGACTCTTAGCACCGTTGGAATTAAATCACCCTCCAGTTTTATGAAATGTAAACAAAAAGTAATGAACTGAGATAAAGTCAGACAAAGAGGAAAAAATGTGCAAATCCAAAAGCACAAGGAGAAAGTAACTGCTTAGAACACTTCAGGGATAAAATAAGTATTGTAAAAAGCTCCTATAATCAATAATTATTTTTCCTCATGATCAGAACATTCACATAAGGTATCTATTTTAGGAAGACTCTACTTACCGTATCCATTTCTAAATGCACCACACGTCTCTTGAAAAGCCCCTCTGGACATGATTGCTGCTCTAATAACAAGCACCAAATTCTGTAATATGCACACAGGAAATTTCCTCCCAGTGTTACCATACCCACCTAATTCTGTTTTCCTCCACACAGCTGCTCAGGACTGGTGAAAAATAGAATCTCGCTGACTGACCTCACTTCAAATTTATGACCATTAAATCAAGGAGTTCCTTACTGCTGTCCATAAGTATATTATAATCCCCAAACCATACTGCTAGATAGCTATTTCATACTTTCACCTCTCTCCTTGAATACTCTCACTTATCTTTATTCTCAGATTACATTTTCTATTCATAATATAAAAAAGAAGCAATGAGAAAATCATTCTCTCAAATTCCCACACTGAATCTACCCACCCATGAGCATCAGTGCCAACATACCTTTCCTTTCCTCCTTTAATTATTAATAAACTCTCCTGGCTTTTAGCTATGATCAGTCCCTCCATTTTTGCTCAATTTCCTATCTCATCTTATATGCCTCAGGATATCTCTCAAGCAGTTCTCACCTGACTCTAACGTCAGTGTTTCCTTTTGTACTGGATTATTCCATAAGCATACAACTATGTTCTTATTTCTTCATCTTAAAAAAGTACCCTCTTTTTACTCACTTTACTCTAAAGCTACCTCTTTACTTTTCTGCTCCATTTCTAGCAAAATTTCTCAGAAGAATTAGCTGTGCTTGCTGCTACAATTTTTCTTTCCAGTTCTCTCTTGAACTCACTCCAATCAGGCTTTTGCATATCATACTTAACATGCCCAAAATTGAGCTCTGAATACTGCTGAGACTTCCATATGTGTTGTTCTTAAAATCTTTCCCATCTCATTTCTCCAGTTGCTCAGCCCAAAACTTTTGGAATCATCTTTTATCCTTCTTTTTTTTCCCCACCCCACAGTCAATTATGCCCTTAAAATATATTTTTAAAACAGACTCATCCTTCCATCTGCACTCCCTACCAATTTGGCCCAAGATGTACATACTATGTACCTTCACCTGAAACCTGAAACCTTGCAATGCCCACCTTACTGGGCCCCTTCCTTCTGCTTTCGCTCTGTGTCAGTCTGTTTTTCTCATAGCAGACAGAGCTTGTCAGTCTCTGCTCAACATCATGCAATGATTTGCAGGTCGCTCAGAGTAAAAAGAAAATTCTATCTTATTATGGCCCACAAGACCCTACATGAACCAACTCCCTCCCTTATTTACATCTCTAACATTTTCTTCAGCCCTCCAGCCGCTCCCTCTCTGCTCCAACCATTGTCCTGTCACCATTTTCCCGACACAGCAGACATGCTACTATCTCAGAGCCTTCTTACTTATGAGTCCCTCTGCCCAGAATGCTATCCTCAGCTTGCTGCCTCATGTCCTTAGACTGTTGTCCTACTCAGCAAAGCCTTCCCTGACTACCTCTTCTAAAATTCAAACCTGCCACCCCACATCTCATCTTCCCCTGTTTTATTTTTCTCATAGGTAGGTATCACTGTCTATTATACTACATCAACTATCATAGATAGATAAAAATATAGATATAATCTTATTTTTCAGACTTAGGTATGCTCATAAACTGACTTTCTGGAGGAAAAGACAACCTTGATTTATAGCATTTGCTGAATTCCACAATGTAGATACTCTAACCATGACCAATTTCAAGCTACCAACATGATGTCACTGAACACAGAGCTATGAAGACATGCTCAGAGTCAGCTTTTGTGACCTGATGGGAGCTGGCTTCAGCATACCACTGCTTGTCTATCTCTCTTACTAGACAGAATATAAGCAACATAAGGAAAAGTATTTGAGTCAATTTTTTTTTCACAATTAAATCTCCATTGTCTAGAATAGTGCCTTGTACATAATAGGAGCTTGATGATATTTGTTGAATGAATGAATGAAGAATTCAGATGAAAGTGTTCTCTTACAACTGGGAGGAAACAAAGAAATTCAACACAGCAAATGGCACATGACCTGGATCATAAAAGTCAAATGGATTCTGGACATCGGAAACATATGGGAAGGAACTTCAGGGAGAGAGATTCCAAGTGGAGGATATAGTAAGAGTATGGTGAATAAATGGTGAAAAAAAAAGACAGTTTAATATAACTGGACCAAAGAGTATATACTTAATAGAATATAATTTAATTCAGCTCACTCTGAATGATCACTACAAACATATTTACTGTAATAACTCACAAATCTTACTCAAAATTTTCAAGTTGAATTTTAAAATGCTATAATAAATTTCAATATACAATAGAGCAGTTGTGACTGAATTATCTCCTAGATAGGATTTTCCCCACATTGTTGAGTGAAAATGTCTTCTAAGAAAGTAAAAAAGTCTACACATAAACTATATGAGTATATGAGACCAAAAAAGCCTATACATTTGGAAGAAAATTTAGAAGTGATAAAAACTACTGAAGGGGATAAATGTATAAAGGACATACTTTGGCACCTAAATCTACTGTCTGTGTTATTTTGCTATGTGTGAGAAGATTTTAAAAATTGTGATAGTGTTGTTGTTTCCATAAAGATTCATCATGTTTCTCAAGCACAAGATGATATATTTGAAAAACTAGAGAAACATCTTGTGCAGTGAATTGATAGCCACAATAAATGTGGGGTACCATGAAGTTATGTGTTGCTATGGCAGAGTTCTTGGCAGAGTTCTTAGATGTCTTTGAGGATCAGCAGAAGGTACTAAAGAGAGAGTGGATTTGATGAAGGCAATGAGTTTTAAATCAAGTTAAGGATGGTTCAAGAAATTTGCAAGGCCTATAAACCTACAAGATGTGAACAGCTTGTATAAAGAGCTTTGAACTGATATTGGAGCTGCGGTAGTTTTCCCAGTGAATTGCAGAGACCCAATGGCAAAGGTGCTTATAGTACAGTGCATATTTTCACTCTTACCAAAACTTGGCTTTTTTTGTAAGTGAATGACTTCTTATATATTTATCTCAGAAGATGGAAACTAATGTGCCAGGACTTGTTACCAGGTAGGTTATATTAATAATGAACCTGAGTTGTATTAGAAAAATATCAAGGCCAGTCTTAAGCTTTTCATTCTCCTCTTCCTCTGACTACATGAATCATATATTAATACAGTTGTAAAGAAGTGGAAAGAATAATAGACAATCTCTAGGTTCCTTGCTGAAAAGGAAATTAAGACTATATTATATATGTTCTTGAATACAAAGTGGGTTGAACTTTATTCTTTAGATACTAAAGAGGTTTCTTTAGATACTAAAAAATAAAAATGTCCACCTAAGGAAGTGATGTGGTAAATTTTGTGCTTTTAGAATATTTTATCTGGAAGTAGTGTCTAGAAAAGATAGGAAAAGAGAGAGATTGAAAATGGAGAAAACAGAAAGCTAATGTTTTAATATGAGACAGAAATAATAAAATCCTGAACTAGTAAACTAGCATTGGAATGGAGAAAAAGTCTTATTTGAAAGCCATTGTTTGTTTGGAATCTATGTAATTTGGGAACTGACTGAATTTAGGATCTGACTGAATTTAGGAGGCAAAGATCATACAGCATTCCAAAGCTTGAGAGAGTGGCAGTACAATAACTTTAACTTGGCAACCCAGGAGGAGAGGTAGGTTTAATAATTCAATAAATATTTATTGAACTCTTACTATGTACCAGGCATTAAGCTAAACATTATGTATTAAAAGATGAATAAGGCATAATGTTTTCTGTTATGTAGTTTGAAGTTTATTGAGCAATGTGTGAAGTAAGATGAAAAGTGAGATTTTAGAATGACTTTGAGTTGCCAAGAGATCTCCTAGGAAGGAATGTTCAACAGGCATTAGAAATGTGAAACTGAAAATATTTTTAGGTTTATTATCCCATTGATATTCTTTATTTTAGTATAATAGAAAGTTTTCCCTCCATATTTGCAGGTATGCAATGAGATCACCACCAGTATAAAGCTTAAGCAATTAAACTGTACTTTTTTTGTTATATAAAATGTCTTGCTAGAGAAAAATGAAAATAAAATAGTTTTAACATAATTTATCATAATAAAGCTATTCTGGGTCCCCATTTGGTTATAAATTTTATTATGGAAGATCTGACTTTGGAAAATAAAAGTTATAGATGAAAAAAGAAAAATTGAGCATGTTACCAGAAAAAAATGAAGCTGCTTGCAATTTTAACCATAATACCTTGAATTCTGTTCTGTAAAATTGATGGACACTATCTCTGCCTGCTTCTCTGACTAATCCTAGTCAGACTTTAGAGGGAAAACAAAATGGAAACACCTTCCCGTTTTTAAGAGGGTATGCCTGCCATAGATGTCAGAATCTTCACCAGCCTAGAGCAAAATGACCATGGTCAGTTTGCCTCTGTAGTTTCAGCATCACATTTTTGCCACTGTAAATATATCTCTGACTTCAATCTGCCATTGTATATTAAAGTTGCCACACATATATTATAAAAGCATTGGATATAGCTTCAAATATCTAAATTGTATAGTCACAGTTACAAATATTTCTCACTGTATATTTCCTCTTTCTCACCCAATTCTCCTTATTGTCACTCAGAATTTGTTACACAGAGCGATATTTGGGAACCTCTAAACTAAAGCAATAGTTGACAAAACTTTTTTGAAAAAGACCACAGCTATTAGTAGATGTATACATTATTTCCTTGCTATATGATCATTTCTCTTTTTTTAGTAATGAAAATTCATGCAGTGAGAGTCAGGCCCTTGCATTCTGTTATTCACCTCCCTCCTCAGCATACCATTGCAAATGAAGTGGTGCTCATCTTGTTCCACACACACTAGTCTCGGTATGAGAGGATTCCTGCTCTGGAATCTGTTGACTTGGCAAATGACATTAAGGGGGAGACCTTATTGAAATGTTTGCTTAGAAAACAAAAATGTACAAAGTATTCCACATATTTGTAAATTATGATATTTTTGCTCTTTTATCTTAAAAAAGCAACTTTGGTGAGATGTGACTCTAAAGTTTACTCTAAAGTTTTACAGGTTTGAATGTGTTATCTATATGATATGAGATATGTATATATATATGAGGGAAGTGGGTAAAGAGTTAGATTCCAATAAAACTTAAAGTACAATTTGGTAAGTGGCTTTAGACAAACCTTAACAGCTCATTGATTCCTATCATTATAAACAAGTAATGGAATTTTCATGTTATAATCATGGCAGCCTAGTTAGATCTGATTCTACCTCTTCTAATTTTCAATTAAAATATCCATAAAAATTCATAAAAGGAGAGAAGCCTAGAGCCACAATTTGGACTGACAGTACCAAAAGATCATATCACAAATATCTAGTGAATGATAGCTAAATGCATCACTAATTATGTTGAATTATTTAAAATGCATTTCTGAATTGCACATATTCTGCACTCTTAACCAGATTCATTTTAACTCTAAAGAAGGTAAAGTGAGGCTTAGACTTACACAACTGCTGGATCCTTGCTTCAGGGCCCAGGGAATGTGAAGAATGTAAACTCCAATAGCCAACCCTTGTTCCACAGCATGGGAACAGACAGGAAGTGTACCTTTCATTCTCTCTATGCTCTACCTTTTCATGCTGACTCCAAAAAATGTTTAACTACTTTTTTTTCTCTAAACATTTCTACTGACAGTGCAAATGTCAACAGCATTAGAGACAAGGAGTGCTGAGAGGTGGTATGTTTCACTGTGAGATGGATCGTAGCACTAGAAAAGGCATTGGAGTGAGAGGAACAATACAAAGTGTCTTGGGAGAACACAAAGTTAATATGGTACTGTGGCAAGAGCCTATCAATGAGAGAGACTGAATGTATCCACATACAATAAAGATAACACTTCAAATAGAGGGAGAAATGAGTGAATAGTTAATACAACTTGTTAAAATATTCAGATAACAGGCAGACAAGGAAGAAAGAAAAGAAGGAAGGGAGAGAGGAATGGAGGGAGAAAAATTGGATGTCTTTTACATGTTAAGCGAAAGTTTAGATGATTTTTAATTTATATATAAAACAAAGGATATCTAAAAATAGAGCACACATAGATAAGTAATATTAATACATATTACTTGGATTTTTATGCTGGACACTCTGCCAAATCATTTAAATATATTCTTCATTCCTCACAGTATTTAAAAGCACATTAATGCCATAATAAATCATGACCTAGTGAGAGATTACATATGAAATGAAAGAAGAGTTTAAACTTAGGAACTATTTTAACATTACACATCCCTTTAGTAGATCTCAAAAAAATCTTATGTTTACTTCCATGGATATTGAAAATTTGGAGTTTGGCAAAATTAAACATAGTAAAATAATAATAATAATGAAATATATCTAACTTAATGCCAAATGCAGCATTATGCTTACTGGGAAAACACTAGAAGAAACTCCACTAAATTCAAGAACAAGACAGCAGTGATGTTTATCACTACTGGTATTATCATTGATTAATCATAAAAACAACTAGAAACTAGCAGTGATTGCCTCATTTGCTGTTTTGGTTGAGGAGATACATCAGCACAGATGGGGATAGGGGTGTGTGATAGATTTTGCTTATTTATGGTTTATAAATATTTGTTATTTTCTGGAATAGGATTATACTTTCCTACCCTATTGACATCAAACTCTATCACATATTTTGCTTTGGCCAATAAATCATGATGAAAGTGATGTTGCTCACTTCTAGGTAGAAGGTTTAAGAAATAATAATGATTAATTTAAAGATTATGTTTCAAATCATTAAGAAAAAATATTCTTAAAATAAATGATGATAGCCTTAGAGAGAAAGAGAACATTGGATTCACTCCTCACACCAACCATGAGGCTAAATTACCAATGGATCAGAGATA
>CAUYRT010009133.1:0-21507 GCA_963574885.1 Lepilemur ruficaudatus | reverse complement strand
GTACCAGCTGAAGTTTTGATTATCTTCCCAGGATTAGGGGCTTGATAAACCGAACATTGGTTATAAACTTTTCTAACAGTTTTAGAATAGTCACCACACCAATTATTTTTCCGTAATTTATATCATTTTGTCTACTCCATGGTGTGATGAGTAAAGGAGTAAAGAAATTTTAACAACGGAAGCTTTAAGGACTCAGGAAAGACCAGGGAGCCATTCAGGCCCACCATGTGCCCACACTTAATATTGAACTTACATCCTTTTAAACAACAGTTTTCTTTCTGCAAGCCTGGGAAACACAATGAAGTTCGTCTACCTCCAACAAATGAACAATTCAAAGCTCCCCCAAAAGCTATATGTAAAACACCAATTCTTCCCTTACCAATCTTTTTGCTTCCCATTAATAATGTACGTCAAGACACTTGCAGAACTGGTGCCAACTACTCAATTTGAGTACGAATGGCAAGAAGTTTTTCTGAGGCTTCGGCAGCATGCTTATCCTGAACAGAAACATGATATTCCTGAAACATCAAAGGAGGCCACATCATGGTCATATTCAAGGAAACACAAGACAGGGACCAAGAGAGCAAGACTTCAGGAAAGTTGCAAGATAAATGAGAAAGCCGAAGAGACTGATGTGGTTGAAATGATATTGTCACCTCGGGAATCTTCATTGGCATGATGGGGAAGGATTTCTGCAAGAGCTGTTCAGCCTAAGGCTGTGCATTCATGTTCCATTCCTGCTTCTGTTGAGGCCTTTCTGATGCAAGCCTCTGGTGTCAGGTTTTGTGTAGTCCACAGCTGCTCTCTCAGCTGACACAAAGGGTTGGGTTCGCCTGCAGTTCCATGCAGGTCAGGCCTGGGTGCCTGCCACTCCCAGGAAGATGATTTCTCTCCTCCTGTTACCAGCCTGCTATTTCCCATCCCCAGACCTAGAAGATAATATGTTATGCCCTGACTGTGCTGAGAGGAATAAGAAGATAATGAAAACATCAATGACAATGGAGAAGAAGCAGCAACCTGGTTTGAACACAATGTAGGAGACCAGAATATGCCACCTCAAAGTATCAGAGAAAGATGGGTGTACTTTCAGAATGTGTAACCTAATATGAAGGAATGGAAAAATATCATTTGAAGGAATCTTTGTGATCTACAAAACAGAATCAAGTGATTAGGACTCCACAGTGAAGATGGTTGACTGGGTGACAGCCACATCAAAAGAGACTCTTTTTGAGCCCTGAAAAGCCACTAAAATAAAGTCACTAAAATTGAAAAACAAAACAAAAAAATTAATTTAGCAGAGTTTAATTGAGCAAAGAACCATTTGTGCATTGGGCAGCCCTCAGAACCAGCAAAGGATCAGAGAACTGTACCCAGCAGCATGGTCAGGCAGCATTTACAGAGAAAAAACAGAAGTGAGGTACAGAGACACCTTCATTGGTTATAACTTGAAGTTTGCCTTATTTGAACATGGTCTGCTCAGTTGGCTGCCTGTGATTGCCTGAAGCTTGGCTACCATGATTGGCTGAGACTCAGCTATTCCTTACAAAAGTATACTCCTATGTTAGGGTTTCAGTTTAAGTACTAAGTTAGCTTATAATTAGTTACGTAAGGACTCAAGGACAGAGGCATGCTCAGACCAAATTAGTTTAATTTAACAAAGGATATCCAACGGTAATAAACCAGAGGTAACTTAGTGAGGCCTGTTTGTTCAGATTCTTCTTGGCGTCTCTGTTTTGAGCTCCTTTCCTCTAGGTATAGGGAAAGCGCTTGCTTCAGAGGAAGATCAGAGAATTCTTTTAATGACCTGCTTCAGGAGAGAATGGTAGGGGACAAAGAGAAACCTTCCTTTTTCTGCTGTTTTCTCAAATACCAAGTTGCCATGCTTGGGGTAGTGTGTTCTGAACCTTGTCAGTACCTTCACCCAATGCCCACCTTAAAAGTTCCTTTCAGGCTTTCTACTTTGGATCTTCTTTATCTTCATGTCTGTCACTTCTCTCAAATCCTTTTCATCCCCCATTCTCCCCCTCTTCTACCCTCTCTTTCCACTTTAGCCTTGCCCTCCCTCTGGTCCCTCACTCTCCTCCGCCCCACTTCCTCTTCCTCTCCTTCCCCTTTCTCGTCTTCCCTTTCCCTTCCCCTCTCCTCCTTCCTCCTTGTCTTCCTCTTCTAATACAGTTGACAGATTCCTTATTGTCATTTAATAAAGAGAAGTGAACGCATGTAAAATCGTTTTCTTGCCTCTCCTTTCATACACTTCAAGTTAACAAATTTTTCTCTATGTATTTTACTCCGTTAGAATACCAGAATTTTGTCAAGTACTGAAATGTTACATGTGATTTATGATTTTTAAATTCTAGCTACATGGTTTAAAATACATGGCCATATTTTTGCTGAAACTTAATTATGGAGCCTTCTTTTCTTTCTAAGCCATGTTAGAGGGAGCACTGTATCATTTCACCGTGTTTTTGGTAAATAACCTAAAAATGAACTGCTTATGGCTGTGCTTAACAAGCTATGATATACTGTGGGAAAATAGGAATAACGCATGGCCAAAAAAATCACCTTTAAATGTTTTTCATTCTCTTGACTTGAGGCCCCAGCAAGTTGAATGTAAAATTTAGCTTTATAGGGTTGATTTTATTGTTGTTATTGTTGTTGCAAATTTTACTATCTGAAAAGGATAGAATGAAAAGGAAGATGAAAAGTCAGCTTATTTATAAAATTGTGAGCAAACAAAGCAAAAAATAAGGCAACTTTGATATTATATGACAGAATGTCTTCAAATCTATAGAAAAATACTTAATTTGGCAAAAATTTTTGATGGTAAAATACAACCAAAAGAAACAGGATAATGAATCTAATTTACATTTCTACTAATCTTATCCTAAAAGAGGAATAGGTTTTAAGAATTGAAGTCATGTACAATAGCTAATGTTTGTTAAAATGATACTGAATACTTTCATTATCTGGGTGTTCAAAGGGGTAGTGATTGTTTCATCAGAAGAAAACATTTATTTTTTTATTTGTTTTTGAGACAGGGTCTCACTCTGTTACCCAGCTAGCATGCACTGGCATCAAAATAGCTCACTGCAACCTCAAACTCCTGGGCTCAAGCAATCCTCCTGCCTCAGCCTCCTGAGTAGCTGAGACTACAGGCACAAGCCACCACACCTGGCTAATTTTTCTATTTTTTTTAATACAGATGGTGTCTTGCTCTTGTTCGGGCTGGTCTCAAACTCCTGGCTTCAAACGATCCTCCCGCCTCAACCTCCCGAAGTGCTAGGATTACAGGTATGAGCCACCTCGCCTGGCCCCAGAAAACAATATTGATTTGAAGATATTACCACACTGTATAAGTAAGAATTACTAGAAAATCACGTTTATCAAGTAGCTGCGTTTTTCATATTAAAGGTCAGAGGATAGTTCTGAACATATTGATGCTACTTCAACGCTGAAAATTATTTTGAAAAACTTATAGAACAACTAAACTTTTGTTTTTTGGGGAAAAGATTGCATTAGCCCTACCATTATCACCAGATTCCTTCAAATACTCATTTGTTGATGTCAGTAATACACCTCATTTCAAACAATACTTCCTCAGCAATCGTTAGTCACAAAAGCATGTACTGCCATAGCCAGCCTCCACTTCCAGTAAAAACACATGCATTTACTTTTTCTCCTCTAGCCCTAAATGAAAAACAAAAAGAAAACTAGGCAGTAGCAGCAGCTTCCACAGAGAAGGTGGAGGTGGGGCTGAGGGCAGAGCTGCTGGAGCACAGTAGCCACATTTCTTCTCCTTTTCCTCCTCCTCCCTGCCCCTTCCATCTGAGACTGAGGTATTAAACATAAAATCAAAAGTGTGGATCTTAAGCATTCAGTTCAATGAGTTTTGACAATTGTATGTGTCTCTCTAACCACCA
The DNA here is from genome assembly GCA_963574885.1 of Lepilemur ruficaudatus. Classification (NCBI taxonomy): domain Eukaryota; kingdom Metazoa; phylum Chordata; class Mammalia; order Primates; family Lepilemuridae; genus Lepilemur; species Lepilemur ruficaudatus. The sequence goes on along the minus strand of CAUYRT010009133.1, from coordinate 17,587 downwards.
CCTAAAAGAAGATAAAAAATAGTCTATCACGCCAGGAAGTTTCTTCATGCCCCTTTCTAATCTGTTCCTCTTCTTAAGGAAGCACGATTCTGATCTGTGTCCCCATACGTTAGTTTAATCTGAACTTCTTACACATGGAATCATACTGTAGTGTACTCTTTTGGATCTGTCTCCTGTCACTCAGCATACTTCTAAGACTTACCTGTTGTTGTTAGTTATAGTTTTTTCCTTTTGATTGCTGAATAGTAATTCATTATATGAATATACTATTTATATAATTTTTTAACTGATTCTTCTGATAGACTTTCAGGATGTTTTCAGCTGGGGGCTATTATGATTAATACTGCTCCGACTATTTATGTGTAAGTCTCTGGGTGGACATATGCTTTTAGCTCTCCTTGGTAAATACCTTAAAGGTGGAAGTGTTAGGTCATAGAATAGAGGTATGTTTAATTTTATTAGAAACTCCTAAACTCCTAAGTTCTTCAAAGTGGTTGTACCATATTACACCCCTACCAGCTATATATGCTGGTTCTTGTTATTCCATATTTTCTCTAACACTTCATGTTTTTAGACATTTTTACTTTGGCCATTCTGGTAGGTAAGAAATGGTATCTAACGGTGGTTTTAATTTACATTTTCTTGATGACTACTGATGTTGAGTACATTTTCATGTGCTTATTTGACATTCATATACAGTTGACTGTTGAACAACTCTCGGGTTAGGCTGCTGACCCCTGTGCGTCAAAAATCCGTGTATAACTTTTGACTCCCCCAAAACTTAGCTACTGATGGCCTACTGTTGACCAGAAGCTGTACTGATAACATAAACAGTTGATTAACACGTATTTTGTATGTTATATGTACTATATACTATATTCCTGCAAAAAATTAAGCTAGAGAAAAGAAACTGTTATTAGGAAAATCGTAGGGACAAGAACATATATTTACTGTTCATTGAGTGGAAGTGGACCATCATAAAGGTCTTCATCCTCATCGTCTTTATGTTGAGTAGGCTGAGCAGGAGGACAAAGAGGAGGGGCTGGTCCTGCTGGGTGGAAAAAAATCCACATATAAGTGAAGCTTCCCAGTTCAAATCTGTGTTGTTCAGGGTCAACTATTCTATTGTGAAATGTCTGTGTCTTTTGCCCATTATTTTAAAAATAGAATTCTTCATCTTTTCATTGTTGATTTGTAAGAGTTCTTTATGTATTCTGAATGTAAGTCATTTTTCAGACACAGGCACTGAGAATACTTTTCCCAGTCTGGCTTGTCTATTAGTTTTTGTAATGGTGTCTTTTTAAATTATTATTATGAAAACTTTCTAACATATAGCAAAGTTAAAAGGGTTTTACTTTTAACACCTGTATTCCAATTCTTAGGTTCTAACATTAATATGTTACTATACTTGCTTTGTTACATACATGTCTGTCCATCCATTGATGCGTCTTATTTTATTGATGAATTTCAAAGGAAATTACAGACATTAATACACTCCTCCCTAAATATTTCAGCATATATATCATTAACTAGAGCTCTAGTATTTTTCCTTTTCAAGAAAATTTGAATTAATGTATTTTATAGGTTGTAATTTATAATATTAACTTGTTTTATTTAGCTCAGTAACTTGATCAGAGTAAACTTTATCATTGTAAATAGAAAATTTTTAAAAATTTTTAAAAATTTTAAAATTGGAATTTTGTATAATTTATTTCTGCATTTTATTTTGTTTGCACAGTACTTAAATGAATGCTAATTGACCAAAGTAAGAAGCCATAATTGGTAGCAGACTTTCAGATAGCTCATGTTATAATTTGGATCACTCTTCAATTACATTCATAAGGCAAAATAATAATAATTTAAGAGCATCAGGATTGGAAAGGAAGAAGTAAAATTGTCTTTATTCACAGAAAACATGATCATCTTTACAAAAAAATCCTTTGGAATCTACAAAAAAAGCTACTAAACTAAAAATTAAACTTAGAAAGTTTGTAAGAAACAAACAAAAATCAGTTGTATATTTATGTGGAATTAGTATTGGACATTTGAAAATAGATATTTTTAAGAGCAGTACTATTTTCAATAGCACCAAAACATATTTAAAATTTAGGAATAATTATAACAAATAATTTGTAAGTCTTGTGCACTGAAAGCTACAAAATAATTGAGAGAAATCAAAGAGGATCTAAATAAATGGATAGATAATATCATCTTCGTAAATTGGAACACTGTTAAGAACTCAATTCTCTAGGCCTGGCACAGTGGCTCACGCCTGTAATCCTAGCACTCTGGGAGGCCAAGGTGGGAGGATTGCTTCAGCTCAGGAGTTTGAGACCAGTCTGAGCAAGAGTGAGACCTCATCTCTACTAAAAATAGAAAAGAAAAATTAGCCGGGTGTGGTGGCACATGCCTGTAGTCCCAGCTACTTGGGAGGTTGAGGCAGGAGGATTGCTTGAGCCCAGAAGTTTGAGGTTGCAGTGAGCTAGGCTGACACCATGGCACTGTAGCCTGGGCAACAGAGCAAGACTTGTCTCAAACCACCACCCCCTAAAAAACGAAAATGAAACCACAATGAGACACCACTTCACACCTACTAGGATAGACTATTATTTAAAAAACGGAAAATAACAAATGTTGGTAAGGATGTAGAGAATTTGGAACCTTTGTGCATTGCTGGTGGGAATGTAAAATGGTACACCTCTGTGGAAAATACTATGGCAGTTCCTCAAAAAGTTAAACATAGAATTGCTATATGATCCAGCAATTCCATTCCTAGGTATATACCCAAAAGAACTGAAAGCAGGGACTCAAACAGGTATTTGTACACCCATGTACATAGCAGTATTATTAACAATAGCCAAAAGGTGGAAATAATCCAAACATCCACCAACAGACGAGTAGATATACAAAATGGGAGATACATATATATATATATAAAATGGAAGATTAGTCAGCCTTTAAAAGGAAGGAAATTCTGATACATGCTACAACATGGATGAACTCTGAAGACATGCTAAGAGAAATAAGCCAGAGGCAAAAGGACAAATACTATATGATTCCACTTATTTGAGGTACCTAGAATAGGCAAATTCATAGACAGAGAAGGCAGAATTGTGGTTTCCAGGGGCTGAGGACAGGAAGGAATGGGGAGTTACTGTGTAATGAGTACAGAGTTTCTCGAAATGGATAGCAGTGATAGTTGTATAACATTGTGAATGTACTTAAGGCCCCGGAATTGAACACTTAAAAATGGGTTAAAATGATAAATTTTGAATTTCGTTATATGTATTTTACCACAATAAAAAAGGTAATTTTAAAAAAAATGGGTAGGATAGTTTCTAAGTTCATGACCCTACACAGGGTCCGCTTCACGTTATCACATGCACGTAGACACCGGCTAAAAGCCTACAAGAGCATCGGGGGAGGGAGGAGGGCCAGGCTGATTCCCTCTTCCCCTCCTGCTGCCCTCAGTTTAAACTTCCTGCTGACCAGTAAGTTCAATGAGAGCCTGTCCACTTGAACTTCCCCCTTCGCTGCTCCCTTCTCTCCCAACTCTGTCCCTGAAGCTTTTAGGGCTGCTTATGGAGACAACTGGGGTCAGTTTGGTTATAAATTCTACTTCTCATTATGTGACCTTGGGCCCAGCACTGAACCTGCCTGTTGCCCTAGTGTCCTCTGCTGGGCAAGGAAGATAATGAAACTACCTAACTCATAGGGTTATAGTGAGTAGGAAATGGCTTTATTTATCTAAGGAACTCAGAATAGTGCCCAGAACATAGTAAGCACTCTGTAAACATTGCTGCTATCATTGTTGTTGTTTTATTATTGTCCCAGCCTAGGCAGGCCAAACTCCTGCTGTATCTTTTTGAGTGGAAACTAATGGGTGAGAGTACATAGTGAACAGGAAGGTCACTATGTTAATGTCCAAAGACCTTCTCTCTATTCCAAGTTTATGTTTGCCTCTGGTTTGGGTTAGTTTCCTCAGAAAATGGACTTTGGGATGGAGATTTGCATGCAAGAAGCTTATTGTTGTTGGAGTACCATCTCAGAGCAACACCTACCAGTGGGAGCATGAACAAAGCAGTATCAGACACAGGGGGAAGTTGAACTACAACGCACTCATACCAAAGGCCTGAGCCAATCCCTGGGCGAACTCTGGAGCTGAGGCTAGTGGTCCTTTATACTTTCTTATCAACCAGTCATCGGATGCAGGCTGCTACCAAGAACAACAAGACATTGGGTGAGGTAGGTTCTTTCAGCTGAGGGCAATTCCCAGAGAGGGACTTACCTGAAATGTCAGCAGCTGGGCAAATGAGTGCTTCCTCTCTGGAGGGGGAGTCTCAGCTGCACACTACAGTCCCCCCTTATACCATGTGCTTGATAGAAGTTCTGGGAGCAGCTCTTTCAGGACTCCGGCTTCTTTTCTTAGAGAATCTTACAAAATGAAGGTTAAGGAATGTACTACGAACTCCATTGAGAATCATTGTCAAGAACTTTCCAAAGCCTAAGAAAATACAGTGATCTTTTTATGAAAGAATTTAGAATAGTTCCAGGAACATACAACCCAAGGTGCCAGATCTATAGCAAATGGCTCAGATGTTAGTAGACACTCCAGAGGTAAAATTATTAGGGAGAAAAGGCAGAGTAGATAGATTCTGAGGATCATCTAAGAGACTGTAATTTATATAGGAAACCAGAGGAGTTTAGAAAAAATGTAGACATTGAACAAGATCTTTGGGAAGTTATCCCCAAAGTTTTTCCTGTGAGAACAGACTAAATTCTAACACAGTCCTGATAGCCAAGAAAGAGTGAGTCCAAAAGAGATGGCAGGAATAGGATCCTGGATGCCTACAGAGAACATTCAGAAGTAAATCCTGGGGCAGATATGATTCTAGCTCTCTCTTCACCTTTTGTTAAGGGTGATATAGGCTAGACATAGGGGATTTAGTATGCAAACAAACTATGAATGGAAAAAGCCCGTTGTCAGATCTCTAACTTCTCATTAAACATTTTAAGAAATTAATATATAATTCTCATAAAAATCCATCTTTATAAAGCATATAATTCAGTGGTTTTTAGTATAGTCACAAGGTTGTACAACTGTAACCACCACTACCTAATTCTAGAACATTTTCATTACCCCAAAAAGAGACCCTGTACGCATTATAACCATTCCCATTCCCCCCTCCCTCTAGTCCCTGGAAACCATGGATCTGCTTTCTGTCTCTATGGATTTGCCTATTCCAGACATTTCATATAAGTGGAATCATATAATATGTGGCATTTTACTTCTGATTTCTTTCAGTCAGTATAATTATTTTGAAATTCATCATTGTTGCATGTATTAATAATTCATGCCTTTTAATTACTCAGTAGTATTCCATTGTGTGAATATACCACATCATTTATACATTCTTTATCCATTATAAGTTGATGGAATTTGAGCTATTTTCACTTTTTGGCTATTATGAATAATGCTGCTATGAACATTCATCTACGCATTTTTGTTTAAACATGTTTTCAATATTCTTGGGTAGAAACTTTACGATGGAATTGTTGGGTTATATGGTAACTCTAGTTTAATTTTTTTAAGGAATTTCCAAACTGTTTTCCAAAGTGGCTATATCATTTTACATTTCCACCAGCAGTGTAGATGGGTTCAATTTCTGTACGTCCTTGCAAACACTTATTATTTTGATTGCAGCCATTTTAGTGGGTGTGTCACTGAATATTGAAATAGGCTTAGAACAAAACCAGAATAAGACCTAGAATAAACTGATGCCTTCACAAATAAAACTAGATACTTTTACTCTAATCATTAAGAACTAGGGGGGAGTATTTTGAAAACGACACTTGTAAATATTGTAAGTCAAAAGGATATTAGAAAAGCAATTGTACTGTACTGGCTAAGAAACTGAAGAAAAGAAATAAGGCAATGAAAACTCTGAGGGAGGAACCAAGCACCCAATTTCTTTAAATTCAAAAGGGATTTAAAATATTAAAGGAGAAACTTGCAAATTTTTTATTGATACAAGAGGCAATATCAACCATAAGCTGGAACACCATCATACTTCTATCTTGGAGTCAATTAATTATTCAAGTGAGAGTGTCTCTAATAACCCTCAGATATTCTCTTAGACTTTTGCACCTATAGTTATATTACTCAGACCTCAGATGATGGAACATTTTTTCCTCCCTTTTGGCATAACACCTGCCAACTTAATAGCAAGAGATCTACTGTGCAAATGGCATCACTGGAAAAAACACTCTACTGATCGTCTGTTCCTTGAAATTCATGGGAGGATTCCTCAGTACAAAATGAGTTACAGTTCATTTGGACCCTGATTTTCCTGCATCCTTGTGTCTAAAAAAAGGCCAAATTGAAGGTCTCCACAGGGTGCCAGGATCTTGGTGGGCCAAAAATTCTACTGAAACTGTCAGAATTATTGAGGCTGACCCATCCAAAGCTCTATCCAAGCTTATACACTAACCATTAAAAGTAGAAGCTAATAAAGGACTAAAACCAATACTTGAAAGCCTAATACTTATCACACCTTATATTACTCCTTATGCTATTCCTAATCTCTCAGAAATCTAATAGGAGAGGATATACATCTGTTCAGGACATTAGAGCCACGAATGTATGGTTTCAGTGATACTGAGGAGCTTCTTTCTCATCAAGGAATCAACAAATTTTAGGGAAAGAAGCCTGACACTCAGAGGTTGAAATGATCACCACCAGAATCTAGATGAGCAATTATAACACCTCAAACAGTAGTAAGATCTGAATTGATATTAAGTGCAGATGTAATGGTCTATCCTCCAGTTCAGACTGAAGAATGACCAGTGAGGTTTGGGGGTGGAGACGAGAGAAGATAATTGAGATCATTTGCATCCACATGACTTAGCAATTGGGACTGAGAATGGACACCATCAGTGTCAACATGATTTAACAATTTGTCCAGGAAATTCTTGCCCAGGAGCATTAAGCTATAAACAAATAACTTCACTGTTTTTGTTGTGAAATTAAGCCAATTTTTTCAGACAAGTTGTTCATCTGGGAAAATAGTTTGCTTATCAAACAATTTACCTACCAAGACTCATTTCCAGACCTTTGCTGTGTCCATTAATCCAGAACTGTGGAGTCACACCTTTGCCTAGTCCCAGTCAGCTTTAATGATTTTAAACTATTTGATGCCAGAATCCAAAACCTTATAAATATCTTTCCCTTTTGTCAGGTGAAATAATGCTTACTGTTCCTCCTTTTGGAGGGCAGATTAGAACATGATGACTATAGTTTGCATGATACATAATTAACATCTCTGTGTAATCAGGACCTGCAACACTCTGATTGCTCCTAGGGGCCAGAGTGCTACCCACCTCAGAGGGTGGGGTGGGTGGGCAGGAACAGTAAAGACGAAGCTCCAGTGGGCCACAGTGTGGGGTTCTGAGCCCTGCCTGAGGCAGCCCCTCTGCAGGCCTCTCTCACCGGTCCCAGGCCTTGGACCGAGGGGGTCATTTGGGTGGCAGGAGTGGGCAATGTGAATTAAGATGGTTCTGCTATAAAATGTGTGTGTGTATCTGTATCTCCTCCTCAGACCTTTCATTCTCAGACACTCTTAAGATTCCATCAAGGCAGTATGCTCCCTTATTGCAGTAGGTCTAATAAACCTAGCTGTGCTTAACAGGCCTTCTGGTCATCTTTGGATGAGTTGACAGCAACAAAAAAACAACCATTATGTTGTTTTTGAGCTGATCAAGGTCCCACTTCTGGATAATAGGTTTATAATAACTTTTTCTGGTGCTGATGAAAAATAAAATTGGATGTCATTCAAACTCTGGCAAATTACAAAACTCCACTTCTCTGTCCACCCATTTACCTTGGCCTCCCCCCACCCACCGCCTACCACCCACCCCTGCCATTGGGCCCTGTTGTCCTTGGCTGTCAACTAATTCATTCATCAATGAGTCAGCCAGATCTGCACACTTGAGTTACCTGGGCTTCCCCATGCCACCACCAGTGGTTTTGATGCTGGATATATTAATAGTAATACTTTGGAAAATCACCAAGGATTTTGCAAACCTCACTGGAAACTCCAGACTGTACAAAGCCTTCTCTACGGAGAAGTATAGGAAAGCATCGAGTTCTCGGACACCTCCTCCTGAATCAGATCTAAAAGAGGCTTTCTCTGAGAGCCCAGGGAGCTATCCTTGTGTCTGTCTCTCACCCTTGCACTCACTCTGAGCATCCGGATCACATCTCTGCAAACCCAGATATGAGTGACACTGCATTCATGTGGACTTCAAATTAAACTGTTTCTGCATCTTACCTCTCCGCGGCACAACTGCGCCCAAGAGGCCCGGGCTTCCTGCATGGAGACTTTCCCCGGGTGCCGCAGGGCCCGGCATCGAGAGGAATCCAACATTACCACCATTAGCCCTTGTGGACTCGGGACAGCGGAGTCTGCGGAGGTGGCGCGAGTTCGGTCACACTTGCAAACCTCAGCGGAAGCCCATTGCGGGATTTCGGGTTGGGGCACACGGCCGATCCAGCTTTGAGGAGTTGCTGCAGGTCCAGAGACTGGAGGCTCAGACCACGGTACCGACACGTGTCTTTCCCCTCCTGCTCCTACTCATCTGCACCGGCACGATGCGCGGGAGCGCCGGAACCGCAGCGTCTCGGTCCTGGATTAACCTGACTCGGCGGGATGGACGCGATGACACGAGCCAGGGCCACCGCGCATCAGGGGCAGGCTGCAGCCCGGCGGGTGACAGCAGCCCGCAGGGCGTTGGAAAGGAGAAGCCTCCGCCGGGCATGGGGACGGGTGGAGAGGACCACCTCCCCAGTGCCATCCCCCGGAGGCCGGTGACCCACCAGGACCGATCGAGTCTGGCTGATCGGCGTTAGGGCTCAGCCCTGGTCCTCCCGTGGTGGAGTCACCCTGGGAGTCGTTAGCAGGCGGCCCAGCCTTCCCTCCCCTCCCCCCAGGGCTGGCCCCTCACTGGCGACCGGACCCTCTGGGAATCGCCCAAGAGCCTCCCGGGTCCCTCTGTGGCCCGCTGAGGTGCATTTTGTGGGCACCGGTCGCGACTGGGAGCTCGCTGTCTCAGAGGCGCTGCCCACCCCCAAATCTCCTGCGGGCTCCGCGGCTCCCGGAGGGGCATGGCCAGATCCTCCCCATTTCGCAGCCGGTCTCCTGTGGGCCTCGGTCATGCCACTCCGCTGATCAGAAGGAAGGAGAAGAGGGGACGCTCACAGCCGCCCGCTTCTCTGAGTAAAGAGGGGGAAGAGTCCCTGGGAGTAACTGGCCTTGGCGGGAGTCCGCACTGCTCACCCAGAGACAGCTGGCCCTCTCTCTGCTAGGCGCAAATGCGCACGCTCCACCCCAACTTCCCTCCGTGTGCCTCAACCCCTCCCTACACACCTGCACAAACCGAATACTCACCCCATCCCAGTTCTATTAATACCTCCATCCTCGCTCTAGCATTCCTTCTCATCTCTTAAAGAACTAATCTCTACAATTAGAACCATTTTTTCCCTTTGTGCATTTAATTAAAAGCTCTTTGTGCATTTAATTAAAGGCTCTTTGTGCATCTAATTAAAGGCTCTTTCTGAAAAGATCATCGATATTCATTCATTAGCAGTTCAATCTTTAAAAAATCAGCCATTAAAAGTAAAGTCTTGTTGTCTCTGGCTGCTCAGGCGGGGACAGGAACTGCCAGCACTCAGGCAATACACTTTGTCATTAAAGTTTTACAATATAAATCCAAACTCACATAGACATTGCAATAAAGCATAACAAAAAAAAGAACACTGTTGTCATATGAAACATAGGATGAACCAACTATTAATGAGGAAGACAAGTCTAAAATTAATTTTTCTCGTAATTGAAGCTATAGTGACAGACTACATAAACAGGAGTTTTCAATTATATAGAAATCATGAAACCACTTTCAGTTTGTATGATCGCCTCAGGTTACATGATGTCAGAGAAAATGCTGACATATACCACTGTATAAATTTACATTTAAAATTAAATTCAGAATAGATATTTCTCCAAAGGAGGTATCCATGAATGTTCAATAGTGGAGTCTATGAAATAAATTGACAGTAAACAGATTAATAGGACAAAAGCATATAAATGTATTACATGCTTGGGGATCATTACAGGAAAGAAAAGTGAGTGCCCAATAACCCAGTGAAATCTAGAAGCTTACAGACCCTTTTCATAGGGGGAGGGGAGGTTTTACATCACACAGGAGTCTTCACAAAGAAATGAAGATCCAAAGAAACAGAAAATTGAGCCAGGCACGGTGGCTCACGCCTGTAATCCTAGCACTCTGGGAGGCCGAGGTGGGTGGATTGCTCAAGGTCAGAAGTTCAAAACCAGCCTAAACAAGAGTGAGACCCCATCTCTTCTATAAATAGAAAAAAATTAATTGGCCAACTAAAAATATATAGAAAAAATTAGTCAGGCATGGTGGCACATGCCTGTAGTCCTAGCTACTCGGGAGGCTGAGGCAGAAGGATTGCCTGAGCCCAGGAGTTTGAGGTTGCTGTGAGCTAGGCTGATGCCACGGCACTCTAGCCTGGGCAACAGAGTGAGACTGTCTCAAAAAAAAAGTCTACAAAAAAATGGCAGTGTAGAAGCAAGCTGGCTTCACTCCTCACCCCACAGAGAACTAAATATACAGTGCTGAGATTATCACCAGCAATGACCCAGAAATCAAACATGAGGATGAGGCAGTTTCTCAAACCATAGCGAAGTAAAAAAAAAAAAACTCAGAGCAGACGGTAAGAGATTTGGACACCTCTCCCTGCCAATCTGCCTGATACCAACTATGTAGAAAATTCCCGCCGACTCATGGTTTCTACAGTGAAAACTGTGAGATCAAGGGGGACCTGGCAGCAGACTTGTCCCAGAAAGCATCATGAGTGCCTGAAAGGAGAAATATCCCTGAGGACAGGCAGAGACGGAGGTAGGTCCACCCTCTCCAGCCCCAGAAACTCTGCTCTGTAACTTGGTCAAAAGAGCCGCCAGGTCAGAATGGCTGTTCAGCCACACCACACTGTAGGAGGTGCACCCCATGGGTCCCCTGGGGACGAACCCTTAGCCCGCCTTCCCACACTGCTGGGACAGCCGTCCCCTTAGGACCTCTCCTAAACGCTGGGATGGGCAGCATTCCTATCATTTATTAGAGCCGAGGCAAACCTGGACTTAAGCCGCCATCTGGGGCCAAAGAGGAGGCAGCAACCAAGTAGAAAAAAAGACATTCAACAGGTAAACTACAAAGAATCTCTTAAACAGACATACCCAATAAAAATCAAAACAAGCCAGAGAAGACTGGAATGAATAACTAATCCTTCGGTGCGAAGACACAGATGTACATCTACGAGAAACACCACCAAACAGGGAGCCAGGAACGATTGAGGAATAGGTAAACAATACACGGCGCGTATCCATACGACAGAATATCATTTGGCAACCAAAAGGAATGAAAACACGAATAAACTTTGAAAACACGATGCTGAGTGAGAGAAGCCCGACACGAAAGGCCACGTGCTGTACGATTCCAGTTAGAGACAGGGTCAAGAACAGGCAAACCTAGAGAGACAGAAAGTGGATTAATTCGTTACCTAGGACCGCAGGGGCGGGGGGCAGTGACTGCTGACGAGCAGAGGGTTTCTTTTTGGGGTGATGAAATGTTCTAAAATAGACCGGGGTGATGTTTGCACAGCTCTATGCCAAAAATCGCTGGATCGTACACTTTAAACGGGTGAAATGTATGATCTATGAATTGTATCTCAACAGAGTGGTGATTTATAAAAATACTCAATGAATCAAACGAGAAAGACTTTTCCAAACGGCTTGGCTGCGAGGCGAGGCACGTTTGGGATGGCCGTGCGGCACTCCCCCAGGGGACCAGGTGCTTTCCTCGGGACACCCGGCGGGGCGCACACGAGGACACCTGCGGGGCCGGGGTCCCTCGGCCACTCACCCTCGGTGCAGTACGTGACCGCGCCCGCGTAGTGCAGGAGCCGGAACTCCATCCAGCCGATCCTCTTTCGGCCTTTCGGACCGGCCAGCTTACGGCTGCGGGACAGACACAGACACGAGCTGAGCCCCCTGCCCCGCTGCAGCGAAACGGCACCAGAATCAGACCCGCCCTCCTCATGAACCCCGAGAACGCATCAGAACCCACGGGAACGCACGTATCCGTACGAGTTCACTTCTGCTTTTCTAAGCGATAACTAAGAACCCTTTTATTTTTACTACCTTAACGGTTTTTTTATGACATTGCAAGACCAAAATACTCATGACACACCACTTTTCAGATCTAGGAGATTCATGACTTTTTAAATAACTTTTTTTTCTTAAATATATCATATATATTGAGAGCACAGATACCCTAAGTGTACAGCTCAAGGCATTTTCAAAAACTAAACACGCCCGTGTAACAAGCACCCTGATCAAGAAGTAGAGCATGACTAGTCCCCAGGAACCCCAATGCTGAGCCCTTGCCAGCAGCCAACAGCAAAAGTTAACTTTAGTAATTGTATTTTTTTTTTTTTTTTTTTTTAGAAAGATTCTCACTTTGTTGCCCGGGTTAGGGTGCCGTGGTGTCAGCCTAGCTCACAGCAACCTCAAACTCCTGGGCTCAAGCCATCCTCCTGCCTCAGCCTCCTGGGTAGCTGGGACTACAGGCACGTGCCACCATGCCCGGCTAATGTTTTCTATATATTTTTAGTTGGCCAATTAATTTCTTTCTATGTTGTTAGTAGAGATGGGGTCTCGCTCTTGCTCAGGCTGGTTTCCAACTCCTGACCTTGAGCGATCCTCCCGCCTCAGCCTCCCAGAATGCTAGGATTACAGGCATGAGCCACTGTGCCCAGCCGTAATTGTATGTTTTATAGAAATGGAATTATACGTAGTATGCAATCTTTTGGGTCTGGCTTCTCTTGTTCACACTTGTGTGATTTACCCACATTACTGCATGTAGTTACAGATTATTCATTTGCATGGTGACATATTATTCCACTTGTGAACGTACCCCAACTTACTTTTCCATTCTTGATTCATTTGCTTATGCAATTTCATTGACTTATCCTTTCAGTATTCTACAATGGGGCTGATGAAGCCACTACCATTCATTGAGTGTTTACCACGGCCAGAAACTGCACCAGGCAATTTATGGGGTCATTTACAAAGCCGTGTGGTAGATATATTTGATATTAACACCCCCAGCTGCTTGCCCAAGTCACATGTCCAGTAAGTGGCCACGGTGGGATTTAAAACTAGGTCTTTATGACTCCAGAGCCTATGATCTTAAGCTCCCTCCTCCTTGTCTCAAAGACTAAACTAAAGGTCTAGTTGACTTTCTGGGATGCTGAACTCCACATCTTGATTGGCATGGCCATTACATGGGCCCATACAAATATAAACATTCATTAGCTTGTACATTTCAGATTTATACACATCACTTTATTTTATACTCTGAATTTTAAAAAAGAGATTATTTTATGCACATGGACATGTCCAAAATGCAATGATCATTGAATAAAGGAAGATAAAAATCTTTTTAAAAAAATTCTCCTTAAAATTCGAGTTGGATTTCTAACAAAGGCATTCACATATATGAGTTGGTGTATCATAATGACATTTTTACATACGACGAGGTAGTCATGCTCTTGAGGAACATGATCCACATACTAAAGTAAATATATGATTATCTTCCCCCAAGCAACTTGTCAAATAAAGTGCGTACGTTTCGAAGTGTGCGTGTTTGCCCACTTTCTCTTCCAATTTCTCCAGGAAACTCAAGTCTGTCGCAGGACCGGGGCGAATGCATTCTTCATCCTTCAAAAGACAAAGAGAAGCCTCAATGCACCGTACACAGAACCGCACGGTTTCCCTTCTACAAGATAGGGGTACTAATATACCTACCACGTGGCTTTGTGAATGACCACATAAACTGCCTAGTGCAATTTCTGGCCATGGCCAAGACTCAATGAATGGTAGTGGCCTTATCAGCCCTGTTGTAGAATACTGGAAGAATAAGCAAATGAATCAAGGAGAGGATTCATCAATTTCACGTTTAAACGCTTTCACCAGCTGTCGCAGAAAGTACTGGACTAAAATATGTCACTTCACACAAGTTCAGGTGAACATTCTGGGGGGAAAAGGGGGCTTCTCCACCACATGTGCTCAGCTTCTCAGATTTGACGAGGGGACCGTTGAACCAGAGTGACTGGAAATTCCATGACAGGTCCCACCCACCCGATCCATTTTGAAAGTCTTCCCAAGGATACTCTACAGATGCCATGACCAGCTTAATTAACCTCATTTTCTTAATTAATCTCATTTTCTCTAAAACAGTCATCACTGACCAAGATCACAATGTGTATGGACCCTTGGCGTAGGAGCAAAGCCCTCGTGGCAAGAAAGCTATAAATCCAGTTGAGTCTAAAACCGTTCATATTTCCCAAGTTGTATCATTTTATGTCCTACTTTTGGTCCTCAAGAATGACACCATTTAATTGATCATCTTAAAAAATGACAGATGAGGCTGGGCACAGTGGCTTAAGCCTGTGATTCCAGAACTTTGGGAGACCCAGCTGGGAGGATCGCTTGAGGCCAGGAGTTCAAGACCAGCCTTACTTAGCAAGAGCAAGACTCTGTCTCTACAAATAATAGAAAAATTAGCTGGGTGTGGTGGCGTGCATCTGTAGTCTCAGCTACCCAGGAGGCTGAGGCAGGAGGATCGCTTAAGGCCAGGAGTTTGAGACCAGCCTGTGCAGCATAGTAAGACCCCGTCTCTACAAAAAATTTTTAAAAAAATTAGCCAGGCATGGTGGTGCGTGCCTGTAGTCCTAGCTACTTGGGAGACTGAGGCAGGAGGATCACTTGAGCCCAGGAGTTCAAGGCTGCAGTGACCTATGATGATGCCACTGCACTGCAGCCTGGGCTAACAGAGTGAGACCCTGTCTCAAAAAATAATTAAAAATTCAAAAATAAAAATAAATGATAAATGAATCCTGTAGTTTTTTATTAAAACAAGAACAACAAATCCCTGGGGTTTCCAAGGAAGGATTAAGGTTAAAAAAAACCAATAGCAACAAAAAAACCTAGGTTGAGGTTGGGGAGACAACTTTTATGAAGTAGCATTTCTGTGCTTTCTCATTCCATATGGAAAACCAAACCGAAGCAAGCACTTGGTTCCTAAAATACTTACCAGTGCTAGTCTAGCAATCCACGTGAAGACTGAGGGAGCACAGATTAGCTACTGCAGTGCATCCTTTCTGGAATGTGACTCCCTAGGGGTCCACGTGGTGTCCCTTTGCCGCCAATGTCTTTACTCCAATGTCACCTTCTCAGTGAGACCCCCATCTTACCTAAAACTGACCCCCACCCCCAGCAGCCCAATCTTCCTTTTCCGCTTTCACTATTTTGTCCATTAAGCTGCTTGCCTGAGGTAAGTGCTGTTACCACTCCATGCCTTTAAAGATGATGAGATTGGAGCTCAGAGAGGTTAAGACACTTGCCTAACGTCACACAGCTAGTAAGCACTAGGTCTGGGATTTGAATCCAGGTGCTGCCTATGTTCCTGGCAACTACAGTCCCTGCCTGTTAATGTCCCTGCTGCGCTTCAGAATGCTGGATTCACAGAGCAGCTGGTGGCAGGATTGGGGGCGGGGAGGGCAAAGGGGACCAATGATTCTTATTAAAAGGGAAGCAGTGGTGCAGATGACCCCAGAGACAAGCAAGACAAGGAAATACTTCCTCATTTGCCTTTAGATTTTAAAAATCGATGTGTGAATTTGATCACTTGTGGATTCGAGGACACTGATATTCGCATACATTGCAACAGTCCAGGAAAAAAACGAGGTCACAAGCCCAGCCCGAGGAATGTCAAGTCAGGAGCAATGGCTATCCCTTTGTGTCGCCCGGCTTCCTGCTCAGGTGCCGAGCAGGATAGCAGCCCCTCCCCAGGTGCTACCAAACACCTGCCCAGGCCCAAGCCCCAGTCTGTGGCCGTGGCAGATACAGGTGCACGCTTTCCTTGCAAAGGTCTTTCCTTGCCGCCTCCTGATGGGCTGTAATTTAGGCCTAAGGGTCTAAAGGAGAGGGGAAGTCTCAGCCTAAAGCTTCAAGCACCAGTTCAACAAAAAAGCTCAACCTGCACCTTTCAATAATCTAGCAGATTCCACTCCCACCCCTTTTTGAAGCCCAGGAAAAAAAGTCTTCCAGGTGTTCTAAATGCCGGAGGAGCGGGCTCTAATTCCACGTTACTTTTCTCACCAGAATGGATATGATTCCTTTGTGTCTCTCCTCTACCAAGTCACAGATGATCTTGTTGTTGAAATATTGAATCGGCTCCCACTAAAATGACAGAGAGGAAAGAATTCTCCAAGTAGCATTTAGATGAGCTTAAAATAAATAGGTTTTAAATCGGTTTTCCAACTTTTTTTTTTTTTCAAAATCTGTTTATACCTAACCTTAAGAAAATACTTTCTGAACATCAAAACAACTTCCCAGGAAATAAGCAGAGAGGGACTGAAAAATCATTCTTAGTACTAATTAGGAAAATCTTCAATAAAATAATAACATTCTAAGTAAATGTCTTTAGCCTGATCAAGAAAGCAAATGAGAAAACATTAAGATGTTTACCTCTATACCTTCCAGTTCATATTCTGCCTGCTCTGCTTTGAGGGTCCTCTCTATCAACAGCTGCTGGAGTTTCTCGTTGCAGTAATTTATACAGAACTGTTCAAAACTAGAAATGCAAAAGACTTCAGTAACTAAAGTTATACATAGACACAGAGAAATTTTTAAAAAATTTATTTACTTGTTTTTAAAATGCTTTTTAAAAAAGAAAAAGCAAAGTCCTTATAAGTAAAATGATTTACAAACTAGGTCAGAAGAGTCAAGTTAAGATATGTTTGCGTTTTTTACAGTTATTCTACTTCTAGGGCAGTCTGTGGATTAGGGGCTACTCGAATCTGGAGAATTTCTGGGGATGGGAAAAATCAATTCCAACAACCTTAGCCGTGGTTTAAACCTCGACCGAAACTTTAAATAGGAGCAAAAGACAGGTAGGTCATTACGACAAAACTCACCCATTCTTGTCGAAGACTTCAAACCCATAGATATCCAGCAATCCAATCACGGTTTTCCTGGTGAAATCCTACTCAAAACGACACACGCCGTTTATGGTTAGGTCTGTTACTGGGTGATATGCAAAACCCTGTAACTGTCCCCCAAACTGGGTCTTGGTTACAAAGTGCATGCCTTCTCTCTCTTTTTTTTTTTTTTTTTGAGACTGAGTCTCACTCTGTTGCCCCAGCTAGAGTGCCGTGGCATCAGCCTAGCTCACAGCAACCTCAGACTCCTGGGCTCTAGCGATCCTCCTGCCTCAGCCTCCCCAGTAGCTGGGACTACAGGCATGCGCCACCATGCGCGGCTAATTTTTTCCATATATTTTAGTTGGCCAATTAATTTCTTTCTATTTTTGGTAGAGACAGGGTCTTGCTCTTGCTCAGGCTGGTCTCGAACTCCTGAACTCAAACAATCCGCCTGCCTCGGCC
>CAUYRT010009132.1:0-71961 GCA_963574885.1 Lepilemur ruficaudatus | reverse complement strand
TTTAAAATTCTACAAATGTATCCTTTCTTTTTAAAAACTAAGCCTGTGCCTGTCTTATATTCAGTGAATTATTATGAAATGATTCTCCATAAGTAATCCAAGGAAAAAAGAAACCTATCTACACTGATAACCTAAATAGTTCAGCTCGTTTTTTCGTATGAGTTGGGGACTAGATTTATGAACATAATAACCCAGGGGTCCTCTTGCTTTTCTAGTCACACAGTTGTGTGAGCCAGATATGCCAGGCATGACAAGGAACTCCTCACCAACCTACTGAGGCACCACTGCAGACCCTACACAGAGCAGAGGTAGGCCACATGGCACGGCTACAGGGTCAGCCATCCTTCTCACCTAGTGGGAGCAGCTCCAGGGCTGAAATGTCACATGGACAGCACAGGCTACCACCAGCAGGTTCCATTCCAGGAGCCTTTAACTTAGAGCCTCACACTGCCCTGGCTCCCCAGGCAGATTGTCCCTCCCCTCCCTCAGCCACCCTCCATCACATTCAGCTCTCGATGTGACAGCCAGAGCACTGGGTGAGACAGAGCCAGTCTTGAAAGCAGTTCCCTTCCATTCTACACACATGCATTCAACACCCACTCTGTGCCCAGCACCAGATACCTCTGCACTTGCCTTGAAATGTGAGTCATTTTTTCAACTGCTTTCCCTGCCCTCTATTTTGTTCTCTTTCCACACAACCCAGTCATACACATGACTTCTTTGGTAAGTGACCAACATCTCCGCATCTCAGCAAATGTTTAGTGGTTTCAGCTCTATAAACGAGAAGAAGAACCAACCTTGATCACCTGGTAACACCTCAGCCACCCAGAATCCTTTGGGAAAAGCCATGCTTTCTAGATGATCACAGGTTCTACTCTTTTAAGCATCAAAACTTTTATGACATTCATAGCTCTGAATGAAAATCTTTCTCCTCTATAGTCTGTGCTCTCTGCTGTCTTAAACAGATTACATTGAATTTACCATATCCTTGATGACCCATCCTCCGTCACATCAGTGCCTACCTCTAAGAGGGCTATTGCATTGGGTAGGACTCTCTGCCCGTAGTTCATGGCCCCACACTGCTCTCTTCTGAGGTTTGAGTTTCTCTTTTCCTTTCCTTTTGGGGGCTCACTATTTCTGCTTCATTCTACCCTTCCCAGCTCCCTTTTCTAATCTATTGCTAATCTGCTGGCATTTGGAGTCCACTGATCAAATATGTTGCTTTTTGGTGCATACTGAGAGTAGGCTCTGAGGGACTTTCCCATGAATGAAATGCCCGTGCCACAGTTCATCTACTTGATGCTGACTGTTTTGGTTGCCCTGAGTCTCATCAGCCTACTTCCTGGTTCTTGCTGTGTTCTGGGTAGATGATTCAAGAGATGTTTCAGAAAGTCTCAGTTGAAGCTTTCACCACATTTCAGTTCATACCTGAGAACTATACTTAAAATAATAACTCTCCAATGACCCCTGGAGGAATGAGTGGGTGACTTGAGAGGAACATACCACTGTAGCAAAGAAACAAAATTTTTAAGAAGGAAAAAGAAACCAGAGAGTAAGAGGAAGGTTTTTACATTTTCTTTTCTTTCCTAACTAACTGGCTGCTCCAAATGTTCAAATATTTATCTCCTCACTTTAACCCTGTTCCATAGCTTCAGTAAGAGGGTAAAGAAGACCAACAAAGTACAGGATGGAAAACTGGAAAAGTTCATTTGTAGCTAATGTAATAGGAAAGATAAAGATGATTCTAGACATAAGAGTAGGCATAATATATTCTCACTCATTCAATCACTTTGACCTAAAATAATTTTTTTAATTTTGTTTCAGTGACTAAACTGGATAAAAGGGCAAGACTTGTTGCTATGAAACATACTGCCAGGTTTTCAGGGTTTCACAAAAATCGTTCTTTAGGGCCACAAAGTTGTGTTTCCAAATTGTCAGAGTCTTCAGAGCTATTATTTCCATCCTTCTTACCCAAACTCCTCATGCTAACTTTGACCCATCGTTCAGTTAACAGCATTTGCCCAGGTCCTGCTACATGCCTGGCATTTCCCAGGACATGGTCACGACAGCCCTTCCCTCAGCCTTCTATTTCCTCTCTGATTAGAGACAATCAAAGGCCTCTAGAACTGCATTTTAGAAGTATTCCTAACAAACGAATAAAAACATGCACAAGCACTTTCACAGCACCATTGTTTAAAATAGAACATTGAAAAGAATCTAAATGCTCTAAAACATGTGATTGATACAATGTGGATCCATAGTTACTAACCAAGGAATTTATTCACCTTCTATTAATGAGTGAGGAAAAATATATTTTACGGACCAGTAACTACAGCATAATCACTTTTACAGAAGTGTACATTATTTATAAACATATAGGTGTATTTTTGAGCAAGAAGAGTATACACCAAAATAGATGACAGAATTATGAATAATTATTCTTCCATTTTTGCTTGTCTGTATTTTCTAGTGTTTTTCTAAGTGAGTATGGATTAAATGTAAAATCAACCAAAAATTTTGTAAAATAATTTTCTGTGATCAAGAGAAACAATTCCATTGTCTTGTCAGTCACTGCAAACCTTACTAAAGAATGAGAAAGCCTCTTCTTAAAACCAAGCGCATTAAATCCAAGAGACAGAAACAGAGGTGCTAATAAGCTGCATCAGGAAAATCCCACAGTTGCGACACAGAACTACTGGAAGTGATGTGCAGAGGATGTAGGCAGAAATACGGTAAGAAAAGAGACAATGCCATCAAAGCAAATCTGAGGACCTGGGGTGGTGGCTCACACCTGTAATCCTAGCACCTTGGGAGACTGAAATGACCATCTCTACAAAAAATGGAAAAAATTAGCCAGGTGTGGTGGCATGCCTATAGCCCCAGCTACTTGGGAGGCTAAGGCAGGAGGATCACTTGAGCCCAGGCGTTTGAGGCTGTAGTGAACTATAATGACTCCACTGCACTCTAGCCCTGGTGACAGAGTGAGACCTGTTTCCAAAGGAAAAAAAAAAAGCAAATCAGAGAAGCTCGGGTGCCAGGTGCCCAGTGGGCAGGGATAAGACAGGAAGCAGAAAAGAACACAAGGAGGCTAAGTTGGAAGTTTATGTAAGAGCGGTTGATCTGCCTCCTCCTCCCCACACTCAGAACTCCCTTAGCCACGAAACTACCTCAGGCAGCAGGAGATTCAAGGTTTACTCTCCAGAGAAGTTAAAAAGAGAAACTCAGAACTTCAGAACACAAGACTCTGTGGATACTGACCTTTGCTCTGGCCTCGCTGTAGGGACACGCACATCTCCCCCCAGCCTGCCTCCTCCCACAGAACTGGTTTCCAGCCTCAGTGCCTTGGGTAAGAGACATTGCTGCTGCCGCTGCTGCTGCTACCCCTTAGCTGGGCTGTGGAGACCAAAAGGCCCCAGGGCGTCTTCCTCACCAACCATCACTTCTATTACCCAAGTCCAAGCCTTTCACTTGCTTGGATGGTTCAGCCACCATCCCTTTCCATTGGGTCAACAGTGACTTCTGTGACAGCAAGAATGGCTCAGCCAAGCCAGGCACAGCTGCCTGTCCTAACGGCAGCTTCCCGGCACCAACACTGGCTACCAGGCCCTATATATCCCCTCCAGCCGGGTCAAGGACAGCATTTGTGACTGCTGCGATGGGACAGACAAGTACAAGAGCAGCATCGTCAGTGAGAACACCTGCAAAGGTAAGGAGAGAGAGTCTCTGCAGCAGATGGCAGAGATCACCGCAAGGGGTTCCGCCTAAAGAAGATCCTTGTTGAGGGCTGGAAGGCCGCATGGGAGGAGAAACAGAAAAAGCTCCCTGACCTCCAGGCTGGAAAGAAGTCTCTGGAAGACCAGGTGCAGATGCTGCGGACAGTGAAGGAGGAGGCCAAGAAGCCAAAGAAGGAGGCCAAAGAACAGCACCAGAAGATGTAGGAAGAGCAGCTGAGGGAGCAGGAGCTGGCAGTGGACACTGCTGAGCTGCAGACCCACCCGGAGCTGGACACAGAAGAGGAAGGGGCGCTCTCCGAAGCGGAAGCCCAGGCCCTCCTGTGGGAGGACGGATGGACACGTCTGAGCTGTCATCCGGGACAAGTACCAGGCACTGCCCACCGACCTGCCAGCGCCTCTGCTCCTAACTTGATGGAGTCCAGGGCGGAGCAGCCACCAGTGCCCTAACCGCCCACGGAGGAGGAGTCAGAGGAGGAGGAGGAAGATGATTCTGAGGTGCAGGGGGAGCAGCCCGAGGAGGCGCTGCGCCTGCTCGCGTCCCCCAGCAGGCCAGCCCCACCGAGAAGGAGAAGCCGCCCTGGGCCCAGCCAGGCCTTCGTTGACGCCGCCCAAGAGGCCCGCAACAAGGTTGAGGAGGCTGAGCGGTCCTTGAAAGACAAGGAGGAATCCGTCAGGAACCTAGAGCAGATTTCCTGTGACTTTGGCCCCAGTGGGGAGTTCACCTACCTGTACAGCCAGTGCCATGAGCTCACCACCAATGAATACGCCTACCAGCTCTGCCTCTTCAAGCTCCTCTCACAGAAACCCAAAGCACTACCCAAAGCACCCTCCAGTAGCAATTCTAGCCGGCCAGGCACAGAGAACCTCGCGAAGGCATGAAACCAGCCCTCAGCAGTGCCGACCACCCGCCCCTCTGTCTGTGGACCGTAGGCCTGCCTCTGGATCTCCTTGCCCTCCCCCGTGGGGGCAGGACCCATGTGGGCTTCGTGCCCTGCTCTCAGGGTCCATGCCCGGCTGAGCCACATTCCCAGGCCCAGTGGCCTCCAAAGATGGGCCCCCTACCCTAGTAGCCACACCTCCATCCCACCCCTGCCCCTGCCCCACCTTCCCATCCTGGTGGGAACAAGTGAGTGATTTGACCTGTAACCTCAAACCAATAAATGTGATGCCCCAACCCAAGAAAAAAAAAAAAGAGAGAAAAAACTCTATAGTTCAAGTCAAGGCTCAGGGCTAAACCCACAGAAATTAATTGAAAGTATACAGAGAAAATGATTCAACTTCAAATCTTTCTTCTGGACTCCTTAGAACACCTGCAACCAAGTCACTACCCCTACACTGAGTCAGGAGATCAGAAGACTCCTCTCTGAAATATCTGTGAAAAGAATTCCTCTTCTTGATATGAGGAGATCTCCTATCAAACTGGTCTCCTGGCCCAGTGATCCAGAAGTGAGTCTATCATTCCACAAGCTTTATCCAAGCCTGTATGGCTTCCAATATGCTTTTTAGTGCCTCATGGTATATAAACCAGCAAGCTAGGATCACCAGACCCCTGAGAACACACCTAAAATGAAAGGGAAGCACTAGAATTAAATGAAACAAAAAGTAACTCAGAAAAAAAACAAAGTCATGCACGGGGGGAACACTTTTTATAAAATGCCCATTAATACCCTCAAAGAGACTTCATAAAGATGCTGTGTAATAAAATAAGAACAAGAAGCTATGAAAAAGGAAAAGCAAAAAATTAACAAAAAAACTCCCAGAAGTAAAAAATAAAATAGTCTAAATAAACAAATAAATAAGTAAAATAGCCAAAAGTAAAAGTTCCATAAAAAGTTTGGAAGATAAAGTCAAGGAATTTACACAGAAATAAAAGCTTAAAGACAAAAGGAAAAATATGACAGAAAATACAATAGTTGATGCTTATTGAGTGCTTATAATATGTCAGTTCTAAGTGTTTTACATGTGTTAATATATTTAATCTTTCATACAGTTTTATGAGGTAGGAGCTATTCTTATTATATCAACCCATGTCACATATGAGGAAACTGAGGCATGGAGAGATTAAATAACTTGCCCAAGGTCAGACAGCTAGTAAATGAACAGCACAGCTAGGATTTGTACCCAGAGCAGTCTGTCCCCTTAAGCACTACACTATACTGCCAGATGAAACATGAATGGTTGCAGTGTCATGCTATACAGATGGAAACAATGGAAGAAGGACTCTTGGAGTATAATTGCAAATGTTGTCAAAGAATGGATTATGAATGCATTGAATGGTACCCCAGAGAAATTCAGCCATAAATTTCCAGCTGCAGAACAATGGGACATCAAAAGCCAGAACCTCCCATTGAAGATGGCACTGCTAAAAAGGATCTACATTATTCAGCAACCTCAAAAATGTAAAGCTAGAAACTCAAGCACAGATAACTAACTGAATATAATTAGCATCTAACAGCTGGATATTCCTGTATTATAAGTCTTAGGAGTTAAGAGAAAAAAACTTATAAAGGCATTAGGGTAGTAGTTGGTAAATAATAAATATTGATTTCCAGTCAAGATAGTAGAATGAGTTCATGCTTCGATTACCTCCTTTATGATCTAAATATATGCTAATATGTGATAAAATATATATATATATATATAAAGAGAAAAAAAAGTGTCAGATTCAAAAACAAGGTAAACATCTCCATAGAACAGAAATGCAAAAACTGAGAGCCAGACAGAAGCTGTGGCTGTGGTGGTCAGGAGCTCAGCTCTTCAGGAGTCAAAGAGTTTTTAAAAATGCCATGGATGGTGGGGAACCAGGCTCATTGCTGAAGAAAGTAGACTGAACAAAACATAGCTGACTTCTGCCTAGAGCCATAGCAGTTTCTCAATTTTTTTTCATTATTATTTCCCTAAAAAGAAAAATGTAATTTAAATGTTCCCTAACAAGAGAAATTAAATGCTAAGGAGTACAATTTTTAGGAGATAGGGTTGTGCTTTGAAGGGCCACAAGCCATTGTAACATCTAAGATTTTTCACCCTCCAAGAATCATTTTTTGTCTTATTGGAGGCAACTTTTCCCCTGTTGAGAATGCACAGCTACAGCTTCAAATCCCACAGCCTTGCCAATAAGAACAAAGCCAAACTGCTCACTGTCTGTGTGACTGGTTCTTGGGTACTCCACCATCACCACAGGGGCAGGAGCTCCAACAAGCAATTTAAAGCCTAACTACAGATTAGGGTTCTGAAGGATGCTGTAGGGGGAACTGCAGAAATGCTGGACAGAGAGGCAGATGGGGAGAGAGGGGAGAAAGAGAGATCAATGAAAAACAAAAAAGTCTTATCCAAAATTACTGGTAAACCAAAATTCCAAAAAATAAAAATCAGCTGCTATGAAAGAAAGCCAATAAAATTAACAATCACGCATTCACTCAGGAAAATTAGCTTTTATAGAACAGCAGAACAAAGACCTTAAGCTATAAACACTGAACATTGGCAAAAAAAATATACAAAATTTTTCAACAAAAGTAGATTTTTAAAAATGCCACAAGAATAGGTAGACATTTAGGAAGTGAAACATATTGATTGAATTTAAAAGTATAATAAAAAGAACTGGATTGTTCTCCCTTTTAGACAGAGATAGATAGATAGATAGATGATAGACAAGTTTGTTTAAATGGCAGTTATGAAACATAGAAGATAGATTGAGAAATCCCAATATTCTAATGAATAGGAGTTTCAAAAGTAGAAACTGAAATACTAAAACAAATGACAGAGAAGAAATATTTGAAGAAATTGTTGCTGATCATTTTCCAGAATTAAAGAAAGAAAATCTAATGAATCATCAGATCAATACAGCTCAAATAATAAGCAGAATAAATACAAATAAAACCAAACTTGGACACACTGAAGTAAAAAGTAGAAGTTAAGGGTAAATAGAAAGTCTTAAAATTGATCAGAGAGAAAAGACAAATAACCTGAATCAATGTGACAATGGTACTGACAGCAGATTCTTCGTTAGCAAAAGTAGACATCAGAAGTTAAAGAAATAATATCTTAAAAGTACAGAGAGGTAGCTGTCTAAGATGTTAACATAAGGGCAAATATGGGTGAGGAACACACAAAAACTCTGTATTAACTTTGCTACTTTTCTGTAAATCTAAAATAATTCCCCCAAAACAAGTTTATATTTTTAATGCAGTAAAAAGGGGGGAAAACCTATTAAGCTAGAATTTTATAGCCAGCTAATCCATCTGCCAAAGACATGAAAATAATTATAAGAGGATATACATAAGGAAGAAGTGCATCAAACACAGTAAAGTTATAAGATTACAAAAAATGGTGAGCCTAAAACTTGATGAATTTCTTTCCCTCTTTCCTTCCTTCCCTTCTTCCTTCATGAATAATTCAGTCCTAAATCCATTGGATGAGGCAAAGCAAGGTAAGTGTCTGGGGGCTGTGGGGAGAGAAGTAACAGCAGCATCTCAGCATGGGGTATCAAAGCTTGAGCAAACTAAGATCATCTGTGAAGCCCCGTACAGACTGTCCAAGCTAAATCAAAGGCAGAGTATGTCTACTCAAGAGAGAGGGTGTTGTAGCCCAGGACAAAGCATCAAAACCCAAGTAGAGAGAGGAGATCATCTGTGCAGGGGGGAATAGTGGTGGTGGAGAGAGATTAGTAATACAGGGTAAGCATCCCAAATCCAAAAATCCAAAATGTTCCAAAATCCAAAACTTTTTGAGCACCAACATGATGCTCAAAGGAAAGGTTCACTGGAACATTTTAGATTTTGGATTTTCAAACTCAGGGTGCTCAACCAGTAAGGATAATGCAAATATTCCAAAATCAAATAAAAAAAAATCTGAAATGTAAAACACTTCTGGTCCCAAGCATTTCAGATAAGAGATACTCAACCTGCAATAGATAAATGCATTGAGAATAATAGAGGCCAGGTTTTTCTCTTCAAAGAAAAGTGTTACAAATAAAAGGAGAAAACAAGAAGAAATTCTATGATGTTGGTCTGGAATTAAAAGTATGGATGTGAACTCATGGTTTTCAATATGCATGTGCAGGTATATTGTGTATATAGCTTTGTCACCTGAAAGGGCCTAAGAGGATCAACACCTAAAAGGTTTGAGCACACCTAGTGCCCAAATCTTGGTTTCTGAATACCATTCTTTGTTAAAAGGAATCAGGGCTCCTTGGAGAAATGCCTGTTTCCAGGGATAGAGAGGGAAAGCTCAGAATACTGGGTTAGTCTAAATTAAAGAAGAGCTCAAAAAACGATGAAGAGGGTAGGCTAACAGTCTCTTTAATAAATGGCACAGGGAGAAGTGGATATCCACTAGCAAAAGAATGAAATTGACCCTTATCTCATACCATATACAACAAATTAACTCAAAATAGATCAAAGATCAGAATGTATGAGATAAAATTATTAAACTCTGATAAGAAAACATAGGGGTAAATCTTCAGGATTTTGGATTTGTCAATGGTTTCTTAGGTATGACACCAAAACCATAGCAACAACAACAACAAAAAAAATAGATAAAATGGACTTCATCAAAATCAAAAATGTTTTGTGCACCAATAAAAATATCTATCAAGAGTGAAAATACATGCCAGATATGGTGGCTCATGTCTGTGATCCCAGCTACTTGGGAGGCTTAGGTGGGAGAATCACTTGAAACCAGTTCAAGGCTGCAGTGAGCTATAATCACGCCACTGTACTACAGCAGGGTGGGTGACAGAGCAAGCCCCCATCACTAA
The DNA here is from genome assembly GCA_963574885.1 of Lepilemur ruficaudatus. Lineage (NCBI taxonomy): Eukaryota > Metazoa > Chordata > Mammalia > Primates > Lepilemuridae > Lepilemur > Lepilemur ruficaudatus. Next base: position 62,472 of record CAUYRT010009132.1, on the reverse strand, counting down.
AAAAGAAAAAAAAGAAACCAGAGTGAAAATACAATACACAGTGCTGTAGACCTGTTGAATGGGACAAAATATTTGTTTACAAGCATCTATTAATAGCTGGTAAGGATTCAGTATACAGAATTTATAACGAACTCCTACAACTCAATGACAAAAAGATAAACAACCCAATTTAAAATGAATTGAATATTCATTTCTCAAAAAAAGATATATAAATGGCCAAAAAAAGCACATGACAAGATGCTCAATATTTTTAGTTATTAGGGAAATGCAAATCAAAACCACAGTGAGATACCACTTCACACTCACTATGATAGCTAACATAAAAAGAAAGAGGGAGAGGGATAATTGTTGATAAGGATGTGAAGACATTGGAACCTTCATATACTGCTGCTGGTGGGAATGTAAAATGGTCCAGCCACTGTGGAAAACAGTTTGGAGGTTCCTCAACATGTTAAACATAGAATTATCATATGATCCAGAAATCCCACTCCTAGGTATATACCAAAATAATTGGAAAAAGTGTTCAAACAAAAACTTGTATGTGAATTTTCATAACAGCACTATTCACAATAGCCAAAAGGTGAAAACAACCCAAGTGTCCATCAATAGATGAAGGGATAGACCGGGCGCGGTGGCTCACGCCTGTAATCCTAGCACTCTGGGAGGCCCGAGGCGGGAGGATCGCTCAAGGTCAGGAGTTTGAGACCAGCCTGAGCAAGAGTGAGATCCTGTCTCTACTAAAAATAGAAAGAAATTAATTGAACAACGAAAAATATATAGAAAAAATTAGCCGGACATGGTGGCGCATGCCTATAGTCCCAGCTACTTGGGAGGCTGAAGGAGAAGGATTGCTTGAGCCCAGGAGTTTGAGGTTGCTGTGAACTAGGCTGATGCCATGGCACTCTGGCCCAGGCAACAGAGTAAGACTTTGTCTCAAAAAAAAGAAAAAAAAAACCAAAAATGTGGTATAGCATAAAAATGTGGTATATCCACACGATGAAATATCATTAAACTATAAAAAGAAATGAAGTACTGATACATACTACAACATGGATGAACCTTGACGGCATTATGCTAAATGAAAGAAGACACAAAATACCACATATTATAGGACTCCATTTATATGAATTATCCAGAATAGGCAAATCCATTGAGACAGAAAGCAGATTTGTGGTTGCCAGGAGGGTGGAAATGGGGAGAAAACACTTAATGAGTATGGGTTTCCATTTGAGGTGATGATAAAACTTTCTGGAACTAGACAGTAGTGATAGTTGCACAATATCATGAATATACTTAATGCCATTTTATTGTACACTTTAAAATGGTTAAAATGTAGCCAGTTGTCATGGAGCACACCTGTAGTCCCAACTACATAGAAGGCTAAAGGGGGAGGATCCCTTGAGCCCAGGAGTTCGAAGCAGCAGTGAACTATGATCGCACTACTGCATGGCAGCCTGCAGGACAGAGCAAGACCTCATCTCTTAAAAACAGAAATAATTAACAAATAAGTAAAATTGTTAATTTTATGTTATATATATTTTGCACAATAAAAAATTTAAATGAATAAAATAAAATTATGGAGACATGTCAAAGGACATAGAAACCAGCTTGAAGCACTTTTCACCAGCTTATCTGGGACAATTTAAACATCAAAATAAGTAGTAATAAAAATAGATTATAACCCATTGAATAAAACAGAAATCCATGCATCCAAACCAATGAGTCCAAATGAGGAAACAGAAAACGTTTCCTTACAGTAAAATTCAAACTATTCTTTGTAGAAGGAATGATGGAATTAGAAAATCACTGTTTGGTAAACAACACAGTAAAAATTAATTCAACCAAGAAGCATCAATGGTAATAGTCAATAAAAATGTGATGAGGAAAGAAATATATACGTTGTCTCAAAGTACCTCCCACAAAATGCTTAATACAAAAGGAAAAAGAATAACTTTATAGTGGAAAAACTTGACAGCACCTTCATCAAGTGATCAAAGTTAATATCACCAGCAATGTAAAAAAATCATGTGCCATCTGACAGGACACATTGAGAACACTGCATCTCTGATATAGATTGGGCATATGAACTTGGCCAAGTAATTCTCCGCTTTAGACCTCTGTTCCTTCATCTGAAAAAGGAAGGAAGTAGAATAGGTAATATCCAATTTCCTCTCCAGCTCTAAATTTCTACTATTCTAATACATATTAAATTCATCTAAATACATGTCATCATGTTCAGAACTTGGCAGGGGGAGGTAGAAGGCTTTCTCTTAGTTTAAGTAGCTGATGTTCTTATATAAGCAAATTAGGTGTAAAGTGCACAAAATGACATATATAGTAAAACTTTCAAACTTGCAGTAATTTCATAAAAGTCAAAAATTGATAGTTTTTAAAGCAATAATAATCATTCCTTTCAAGGAAATACCTGAGTTCAAACTAGGGTAGGAAAACGATTATATGGAAATGAGTACTTATATAAATAAGTGCTTGAAACATTTTTTTTTCCCCTAAGAAAGTTAAATGTGGCTCCCCTACCTAGTGAACACAATTCGGAAGCTTAGCAAAGCCTCTGGGGCATGGGAACAGCTTCAGGTCTTTCAGGAAAGGCACTCACACATTCCAATCACTAAGAGCATCTTCAGTACAGGGCAGATATCTCTACTTGGCCGAAAGTCACACGCTTTCTGAAGGGTAAGATTAATGTCATTTAGTTAAGCAGCAGAGAATGGTTCAGTAAAATAACTCAAGCCCTCATAGGGCAATCCCAATGAGCAGCAATCTCATAAATAAATGCAGTCATATCAATATTCAACTGGCAAACCATCAAAAAGTGAAGACCGAACTGATCTTATTATACCATTTCGCTTCTGCTATCAGCTTTTATGCAAACAGAAACACATTAATTGGTTAATTAGCAATCTTTTAAGGTGGGAAGAGCCAATTCACTATAATTATTTTTACTAAATTTTTATTATCCCTTCAGAACAAAGTATATAAATTCAAACTATTAGAGTTATGAATGGTTCTGGCAAAGAATGAGTTACTAACTCTTGTTTGGATTTTTTAAATTATTCTTCCTTCATACACTAAACACATAAACTAATTATAGTGCCTTGAATCATTCCAGCCTCTTTCTTCTCCTTCATCACCTACATCCAGTCAGTCAGGAACTCCTGTTAATTCTTCCTTTTCAAGCATCTCTAGAATCCAGTCCTTCACTCCCACGGCCACGCTTGTAAGCCAGGCCCTTGGTTTCTACACAGAGTATCTACTATGGCTTGCCAGGTCTTTCAAAATCTACTGATCAATCTGATATGAGAACTATTTCTCTGTCTTTGTATCACTGCAAATCCGACCAAATTCTTTCTACTCAGAGGGTTTTGATCAGGTTCCTGAGACGGGAACGAGAGACTTGAGGTACTCATCCACAGATCTTCAAGTTCCCACTAATCCATTCTTCAACACTACTTTGGTGCACACAGTCCTAACCCACCTACCTGTTCTACTATCCAGCCTACATTATTCTATATTCCATTCTTCCATTATAAATGATTCCATCAAATTACTTGCTAAAACTCCAATAACCCATATCTTCAGAATATTCCCCGCTGGTAACTCCTGTATCTGATTTGCTGGCACTCCTCCTCTGCTAGCCTTCTAACAGATGGAATACTCTAGACTCGGGCCTCAGCTTTCCTCTCCTTTCTATTTTCGTTCTATCCCTAGATGATTTCATCCAGTACCATAAATATCTTTATACTGACAACTCCCAAATTTATATATCCAGTCTTGCTCTCTTTCCTGAGCTCTAGACTCAAACATCCAACTCTACACTCAGGATTTTTCCTGGGCATATCAGACACAGGAAGGACTTCCCCATCTCAGTAAATGATATCACCATCTGTCTAATTACTCAAGTCAGAAAGTTTGGATTCATCTTTTACCCTTCCATTTATTAATCTTCCAACATCCAATTCAACAATATATCCCCCTTTCTCTCTGAAATACATCCCAAATGCAACCTCTGGGACCATCTTTATTGCTGCCACCATTGTCCAAGTTGTTAACATTTGCTTGCTGGATTATTACAGCAGACTCCCAGCTGGTGATGCCATCATATCATTCATTCAGACGTTCGTTCAGAATGATAGAACCCCATCAAAAAGCAAGTTAGCTTGGCATGACATACATTTAATGAAATCTTATTGCTGTTGGAAATGATCACCTTGTTTCTTTTTTCCTTATTCTCTCTCTGTACTTTCCTGTCTTTCTGCCTCCCTCATTCTCTTCCTAACTCCTTTTCCTTCTCTCTCCCTCTTCCTCTTTCTCTCTTCATACCCAAGCTTTTTTACTGACCAACGAGGTACATCATATAGTAGGAAAATGCTAGGAGTTAGGCTTGAAAGTAAAGGGTTTATTCCTGTGGGCTGCCATGGTCAAGGAGGGTAATTATGGAAAAGTCAGTTATATTTCTGGCCCTCAGCTGTCTCATCTATTAAATTAAAGAAATTATACTGGACGGTCTCTGAGGTCCCTTAAAGTTCTAGAAATCTATTCAAGGTATTTATTGAGTAAAGTGCTATGTTTTTTGTTCTTAAAAGTAGGTAAATTCAATATTTTATATTTCCCTGAGAGAGAAAAGCAAATTAGTCTTTTTTTTACAAGGCCTTTAATTGATCCTTTTCTATCAGGGGTCAGTGACTCTCAATAGAAAAAAATGCACCTCCCTGTGGCATAGTCTGAATGTTCAATACCTCTGTAGTTATTCCTGTCTTTGGGCCCTTCTTGGGACAAGTAGACTCCAAGAAGAGGTCACTAGGCCACTTAACACGAAGGCTATCATTTATTGGGCACTTTTTGTGTTTCAGGCTCTGTGATAAGGCTTTTTTTTTTTTTTCATTTAAACCTAAGATAAGTCTACATAAGGTAGGTATTATATTATTGTTTGTATGTTACAGAAAAAGAAACTAAGGTACAAAAAGTTTAAGAAATTTGCCTAAGGGCACACAGCTAATGGATGGTATAGCCAAAATTTGGACCCAGATCACACTTAAAAGCCCATAGTCTGAAATATTACACTACACTACCTTCCTCCTTAAAAGCTACACTCCTGCAAGTCTATCTTGCAGGTCTCTTTCACCTCTTGGACTGATAAAAACATATGACTTCTGGTGCCCTGAAGACCACACCCTAGCCTCTGCCTGACCCAAAAGGGCTGACTACACTACAAAGGTTTCGAGACAGAGACTCATAATTTCTTATGGCATCTGGTACCCGCCATGCAGGCACTCAGTAAATGCTCTTGACTGAGGAAAGCCATAATGAAATCAACTTACACAGTTAGGACTGTCTGACGTAAACTCTGGTGATGCAAAGTAAAAGGTCAGGATGGGGGAGAGATTATGACAGGACTAGCAATATGGTTAGGCATCCAGTAAAGTCTGATTTCCACAATCTCATTATCATTTGCAGAAAATAGAGCTATTGATACACCTAGAGAATTGCTTTAGAAAATAGCTAAAAAAAAAAAAAAAAAGAAAATGGCTGAAGATTGGTTTAATTAAGACTCACGGTATTTAAGTGAAATATCAGGTCAGCACATTTATGGAAGAATTTCTCTTTGTAAAATGCTCCAAAAGGTCTTCAGAAGTGGGAATTGATTTGCATCGCCATTTCCTGAGCAACATCAGAGCAGACTCAGTTCTCAGGAAGTCTTTGTACCTGAGGTATTTATGGGTTTCCTGGCCAAGAGGACCAACTGGCAGTGTCTCTAAAACTCTGTCCCCAATCTCTTACAGAAGTGTCTTTAGGTAGATAGAAAATCCTCGCTGAAGTATGAGACTACTGAAGCACCCAATGTCCTCCATAAGACAGTGGTTTGGTGCTAATAAAAAGGGAAAATTTTGTAGCACTCTTCAGTACCATTTAAATGTTCTCAACCCAGTCCTGGTATTGGTTGTCAAAAGCTCCTTAAAATAGTTTTAGAATAACAGAAAGATCCAGACTTCCCTTTGGGCTGCTCTTTAGAGAACAGCAATACTGGTGAGGAAACAGAGTGAGAGGGCTCAGTACACAGGCACTGAGAGGTCATCCAGGTAAGAGGCATGAACTCCCACTGAGGCCACCAATCCTCAAGATAAAGAGCAGCACTGGCAGGAGCAGAACAGATGTCGGATAGGCTGGGAGTCTTCAGAGAACATGTGCATCAGTCAGAACTAGGCCAAAGAAAGGAAGAGAGCTTGGAAGGTGGAAGAGAAAGGGAAGGACTGAGGTCCCAGTGATTCTGCCTGGTAAGTGCTCACTCGAGGTCAAAACTATTTGTGACCTTCACCCTCATCTTGGTTTCCCAAGCCCATTCCCTCAGATTGATGTGACCTGGAAAAAGAGAGTTAGAAACATTGTCAAGTAACAATATCATATCTACAGATAAAATGTTGATTATGGATACTTCTTTTTTTTGAGACAGAGTCTCACTCTGTTGCCCAGGTTATAGTGACAGCCTAGCTCACAGCAACCTCAAACTCCTGGGCTCAAGCAATCCTCCTGCCTCAGCCTCCCCAGTAGCTGGGACTACAGGAGCACACCACTATGCCCAGCTAATTTTTTCTAATTTTAGTGGAGATGGGGTCTCACTCTTGCTCAGGCTGATCTGGAACTCCTGAGCTCAAGCTATCCTCCCAACTCAGCCTCCCAGAGTGCTAGGATTACAGGCATAAGCCACTGCCCCCAGCCTGATTATGGATATTTCTTCCTTTTCTTATACTTTCTTGGTAAGAACATTTTTTCGCAGCCTAAGAGATGGCACCAATCGAGTCTACTTCTGTCTTTGTTTTTGTTTATTTGTTTGTTTTTGAGATAGGGTCCTGCTCTGTCACCCAGGCTAGAGGGCAGTGACATCATCATAGCTCACTGTAAGTAACCTCAAACTTCTGGACTCAAGCGATCCTCCTGCCTCAGCCTCCCGAGTAGCTGGAACTACAGGCACATGCCACCACGCCCAGCTAAATTTTTGTTTTTTGTAGAGACAGAGTCTTACTCTTGCTCAGGTTCTGATTTATTTTATATAGTCTACTGCAACACACAACTAAAATAAAAGAATTTGACCAAAAAAATAACAATGACAACAGACATTAAGTTTAGGTAAACAAACATAGTTTTTCTTTCTCTTTACCCAAGAAAGGTAGTATTATTGACTCTACCCACAAAAAGAACATTAAGCACTTTATCCATCCCATGGAACTCTCATTTTTGTCTTCCTTCTTTTCAAAATGAACTTTTAAATTCCAATTTTCTTAAAAAAAAATCCAATTTTCTTGAAAGTATATTGAGACATGACATTCTAAGCAATCACAGAGAAGTGTAAAGGAAAGTATAATAGCCGTAATTAACTCTGTTTATATACCAGACAGACTTACATTTCACTATAAATATTCCGCACAGAAATCTTTGAAAGAGGGCCAATTATGCTGAGAGGTTTATCTATACAGCATTTGTCAAAAGGAAAAAAATATGCTGCAGTTCCTATTCAAAGAAATTATTTCCTGGAATAATACAAGATTGTATACTTATCAAAGGAAAAAAATGAGTAGTCATCTTGAGTTAAAATGATAAAGCACATCTACTTGTTAAAGCTGTAGGCTTCAGCCCCTGGACGGCATGTAATCATGAAAACACAGAGCGCACAGAAGAGGCTGCAAGCTCATATCCTGACCCTAGCACTCATCACTGAAAGAGCATCAGGAAACAGAAATCTCACTTTCACATGTGCTCTGCTATAGAAAAAGTCCATTTTGCTCCTAACGTTTTGCTCATTACAGTTCAAAACGAAATTACCATTTGAAACTGAAATCTTTCTTGCCCTTATAATTCTTACTTAGAATATGTTACATTTATTTTGTTCTTCCTTGGTAGCTTATCACATAACTGTTAATCTTAATTTTTAGGGGGAGGAAAACAAATTTTTTCAGTGTTCCTATTTGCTTTTCTGATTTGTTTTTATTTGTTTGTTTTGTTCGGCCTCCAAGGCTTTTGATTACAAATGTGGCCTTCAATCTAATTTAGGAAAAGGGTTTGCATACATTTTGCAATGCTAGTTACAACTTCTGTGATCTGGTTTGGTCCTTTGGGGGCCTTAGAATTCCTACTAATGCAATCCGGAAAGTCAGTCCTTTCGATCAAAGTATTTCTGAGAAAGACATCCATGTACACAAACTTGGATAATTACCCAGCAATAGGAGCACAGATGATGCTCGTTGGTACAATCCTACCAGTTGTTTATAGCCAGCATCTGTTCTGATAAGTTATGGCTTTTTTTCTGATTGGTCAATGCCCAAGCCATCTCAGTTGTGAAATATTTTTAACACCCTGAGTATCAAAGAAAATCTTTATCGAGTTTGGCTATCGAGTCCTTCAAGAATAAAGCATGCTGAATTCATTAGCTCTGGGGTTAACTTCACGCAGCTTCATGAACCACCTTACAATAGGACTCCTCTACATAAGAAATGAATAGCAGTTTTTCCACACACCTCTCTAGCTACCAACAAACCCTCACAGCGAAGCTTTGGGCAAAATTTGTCTGCATGTACTGTCTTTACCACCCCACCTTCCATTTTCTCTTGCAACACCATCCCCCACCGCACCTTATCTCCTGCCAGGTTCTCCTCTCAGGACTCCCTCAGAAAGTGCTCTCGGGAGTCTCCAACGGTCTCCAGACTGCCCCACCAGTGGGCCCCTTTCTGTCTTTATCTCAACTGGTTCATCTGTAGCATTTCGACCTGTTGACCACTTCTTCCTTCTTGAAACTTTCTCCTCCCTGTCTTCTGTGATGTTGTCTCTTGATTTTCCTCATCTCTCTCTTTCTCAACCTAGTAACCTTCCCTTTTCTCCATGAACCTCTAAAGCATTGATACTCTCCAGATCTTTGCCCTGTCTATACCCCAACTTAGGGTGATCATATCCACTTCTGTCTCTATATCAATATACAATGCTACAAATTTGCAAAATTGAACAACTTTTCTTTTAAATCTGGCACTCAGTCTGTTTCCTGTTTCAGCAATGACTCCACCATCCAACCAGTCACCCAAGCCAGGAAACTGGCAATTACTCCTGACTTCTAATTCCCCACTAATCACACACACACACAATCTAGACTTGCTTTCTCTTATAAACATTCACAGCCCTCTGCACACACCGTTATCATAACACAATGGTATTCTATCACATTGGGTTATCTGTCTGTCTCCCCAGCTACACAATCAGCCAGTTGAGAGCAGCTTCCAGGTCTTAGTGAGCTTGGTTGATACCATATCTAATGTAATAGGTGCTCACTTAACATTTGTTGAATGAATTAATTAGGAAACACTACTGGTATTAAATGAGAAGAATTGAAGAAATGAATGGAGGAGTTTGGAAAGGCATGTGGAAACAAAGCTGCTCTCTGGTACTTTCCAGAGGAAGGTGGGAGAGAGAATGTCACACAGGTCTTCCTAACCTTTCCTGTGGATTTCTCCACAGAAAAAAAATGCAGCTAAACATATCACACAAAATTCTGCATGCAATTTCAGGAAGTTCTCGTACAGACGTCCTAAGGATCCATAATTCCAAGGTGTCACAGAGAAACATATGGGATGTATCAGAGGTGGGTGTGTCTGAGAAATGAAAATCTGTTCTAGAAAAAAAGAAAAGTTTCACTATCTCACACATTACACAAAACTACATATCAGATTCATTAAAAGATTAAATAATTTTTTATCTACAAAATATTAACATTAGGGAAAACATTTTAATAATATTGGAGTGGGTATAAAATCATTAAGCCATAAAGGACTGACAGATTTGACTACATAAACCTCCTTACAATATAAGACACCAAGGATTAAGAAAAATGACAAATGTCAAAGTGTATAAAATATGTGAAATATATAAAATCCAAGTAAAAAAAATCCAGAAAATACATAGCGATCCTCAGTCAATAAAATAAAAAACAATAGAAAAAATGCACAATGAACAAGAATAGACATTTCACAGAAGAACAAATGCAATGGTCAACTAGCACAGGAAAATATGCTCAACATTCACTAATCAAGGAAATATAAAATAACTAAGTTATTCTTCTGTATCCCCCACATTGGCAAAAATTAACAAGATTGATAATATCCAGAGTTGTCAAGGATATAGGAAAAATAGGTGCTCTCATACACTGATGGTGGGAATAAAAATGAGCATTCTTTCAGATGGCAATTTGACAGTATCTGTCAATATTGTAAATATACATACAGTTCTACCCAGAAATTCCACTAGTAAGCCCTATTCTAGAGTAATGCTTACTTGTGCACAAAGAAGCATAAGCAAGGATATTCACTGCAGTATTTTTTATAGTACAGAAAGTTAAATGTCCACCTGAAGGAGAACAATACTACAGTTTTAAAAGTTTTAAAAGAATGCAGGGGACCTATTTGTACTAAGACATATTGCTAAATGACAAGACAGTGTGTGCAGTATCATCCCATTTGTTTTTTTTTTAGAAACCTACACACTTGAATACGTACATATATTTGGGTGTGAAAGGTCTAGGTACAAAGAAAATACCAAACAGTGGTTACCTCCGGAGAGGGGAATAAAATTCAAGAGGGATGAGACGCTAGATGTTTACTTTTCATCCTATCGTCTTTTATGTTTGAACATTCTGCAGCCAAGCTAAATAGCGGTGGGGCAGATTCTTAAGGAGAACATTCCACCATATTGCCCAATTCCCTTATTCATTCTGACCTCTGGAATTTCTCACAATTTTGCCTAATTTCTACTGTTCACTGACATTTCAGTGAACAGTAGAATCCACAAATTGCATGCTGTCTCTGGTTTACACCAGAGCCTGTGGGCTCATGTGGGCGGCCATCACCAGCCTTGCCTCTGGGGGCGGGAGCAGCATCACTTGCCAACTGCAGCATCCTGGTAGCCTCATAAAGAGACAGGAGACTTCCATGGCACCCGAGAAAAGCCTATGTCCTGTTTACACCATTTACTTTGTTCTCTTTGAGGATTTTTTAGAAGAAACTATGATTCTGTATAAATGGGTAATGTTCAATGACAGGTCTATATTTGGTTGTATATTAAATGACATTGCTTTAGCGCTTAGCATGTGGGCTGTGAAATATGTAAGTTTATGAGAATGTTCTCATAACCAAATGGGAAATAGAAATGATAAAATTTAAACCAAATTGCATCTACTAGAGAGCACTGTGGTAATCTGCCATTAATCCCTCTGTATCCTAGGAATTAGCCATTAATGTTTCTTCTGGATTTCCTCAGGATAATCAGGCTCTAATCCATGGGAGTTTTTTCTCCCCCTCACACCTCCTATTGCAAGGTGGTGTTTGTGACTCTTAGGATATAGTTCACTGAAAAGGCTTTAAATGCCTAAATAAATGACATTCTCCTGGTGTACCCCACCAACTATTCCATTAAAACTGTGCCCTCCTAATAAATTTAAATATATATATATATATCCGTCCCAGTTTGCTCCTGTGATCAGACTTTGATAAGTGTTTCTGATCTACTTTTCAACCAGCCAGATATCCCCAAATATTAGTACTTCTACTAAAAAAAAATCAAATTTCAATTTTTATTATTTTCAAAAACATACATACATTTCATTTAAACAAAAAATGTTACAATAATGTATGTGGGGGGTTATGTCTCAGCATTTAGGGTAATGTCAATATTAACATCTCCATTTTATGACGAGAAAACAGACATGGAAAGGATTTAGTTCTTGGAATTCCCAGCAAAATAAACCTGGAAATATTACCAGGTTCGCTTTTTCCATTCCCGTGTATAGGGATGTTGGCCACACAGGGCTCAAGCATATTCCCACAGTTATCACCCCAGATAGTCCACAGGCTCTAGCGAGTCCCTGCACCCGGGCACAGGTGCTCACCAAGATATCCCTTGGGTACTGGGAAAGTACAGCTGGTGCCCCCAGCTAGGAAGAACATAGACCTCCAGGCCTTTCACCCTTGTTTCCTTCCCAGAGCTGGGCCCTGTCAGGGTAGAACATTGAAGGCAGTGCATTAATGTAAAGGCAGACAGAAATGTCCCTTTTTCCATGTTTAACGACAACTGGGTGATTTGTTTTCCTAGTTTGCCCCAAAAACACAGCTAAACTGTGCCCCAACAGGCACCTGTGAGGAAGATGAACACTGTGACTCCTAACTCAGGTTTATCCAAGGTGCTCAGGCTGCAGTGATTCATATGAATTGGGATCCATTTTGCATGGTGCAGTTTAATGCATGCCTCATTTAAATAGGCTACTCTGTGCAGTATATGTTACCATAAGTAATGAGCCCACACACCACAGATTTTAATGCATCCTAGAAAGCAAATTACTGTCAATGATAAGTTATATGGCATTCCTGACCAAATTAGTTGGTTATTCATCTGAAGACCAACAAACTCAGCCTCTATTGAACCATGAAGAAAAGAGAAAAGCATCAAACGATTATATAGATATTCTATAATTAGGGCTTGGGAAGTGACTATATTGAAATTCTTTCCTCAGCATGGCTAAACTGCAAAAGGGCTGGAGAGGTCAGTCCAGCTCCTGCTTCAGCCTGCTGCAGACTCCAGGGATCCATTAGCATAGTCCAGCAGAAAGAAAAGATAGATACCAAAAAAACGTGTGTCTTTTTGCACATTTGACAGCTACATTTTTCCTAGGGCTACTCCACTGGAAGTAGAACAAGATGTCAAGAATAACTTAGAAGAAGTTTTTAAAAAACAGTCCTAGGGATATGTAAGAAAGTTGGTTAAGACATGAATAAATGAAGCAGGAAAAAGTCAGAAGGGCATCACTCAACCAGCTCAGATCAGCCCTCACTTGGCCAACACAGGCCGCTCAGCCAGCTGATTCTGATGCAGTAGCTGGCAGATGAGAGAGAAAATAGGGTTTGGGAGCTATTTGTCTATTTCCATACTTTTAATTATTCTTAATCCACGTTCCCTAGACGGCTTAATCACTAACAGGCTGAAGCTATGGTCTAGCATAACACCGGGGTAATTATGCTCGTTGGGTTGCAAAGAACAGAAATGAATTCACTTAGGCCACCTCAGGTAATGAGGGTTCACTGTTCAGTTACACATGGCAATATGTGTGGTTTCTTCTTTTCCTACCTATGCACCTTCACTGTCACCAACCCCTAACCCGAAACCTAGCCGCTGATTCTCTCCATTTTCTCAGCTCAAATGAGAGAGAGCAAAAGAGTCTGTTTACCAAAATAATTACTTAACTCCCATTGGTCAGAGCTTTTCCTGCCAGACCACCATACAAGCCAGTCACTAGCCTATGAAATGATTGCCCTTGGGTCAGGCAGTTGACTCTGGTCCAATCAGTGGGTGCCCATCACACAAGGTACAGTTTAGGGTAGCTTCCTTGCGCTAAAGAGGGTGTGGACCAAGACAGCTTTTCTTAGAAAAGGATGGTGGGCATCTCAACCACATATCTATGTCAGACTGCCACCAAATACTTAAGTAGAAATAAGCCATTGATTTGGAGGCAAGAGTCATTATGGGAGCAGGGCCAGCTTGATGGACTTACTGCCTGTACAGATGCACAGGGCCCTGTATTTATTATAGAAGGGCCCACACTTGGTTAATGCTCTGCTGCGGCCATCTTTAAATTCTTAATAACTTTTGAACAGGGGACCTGCATTTTCATTTTGCACAGGGACTTGCAAATCATGTAACTGTTCCTCCATAGGACTTTTTATTACATTATAAAAAGTGAAAGGAGTTTCATAGAATCAAATAATTTTGGATCCAAGAATTATTCTAAGATAATCTACTCTGAATAGTCATTTAACAAATAAGAAAACTGAGGTCAAAGAGAGGATAATCAGGTTAATCAAGGTCCAACAATAAGTACTGTCAACGTCAGACTAGAAACAGATTCTTACCACTCCATGCCCAGACTTTTCATTGCTCCAAGTCACAGGCTTCGTCTTAGCGATGACTGCCTTCTACTGGTCTATCTTGCCAGAATACTTGGTAAACTACTTAGAAATCTCATAATATGAAGGCTGATTTAAAAACACAAATGTGAGTCTTTTCTTGTTAAATCTCATAACTTGTTTCTTCACCTTTGACCTCCTTATAACAAATTCCATGGACAATCCCCAGGATCTAAAACAATAGCTGAATAGCAGAATGAAAACTCTTATGATAAAATCTCTATGGAGGATGATTTGGTAATAGATAACCAAAATTACAATGTTCATACCCCTCAACCCCACAATTCCATTCTAGATATGATCACACACATGCACAAATATGCACACCCAAGACTATTCGTTTTCTGTTATTTACAATAGCAAAAGATTAGAGACAACCTAAATACCCATTATGAGGAAATTGGTTTCAAAAAGAAAAAAGAAGGTTGATTCTATGTTCATGCAAAACAATACTATGTAGCTCTTGGGAAAAAAGAAGTTAATCTATACTTACTGGTATGGAACAATTTCCAATACACTGTTTCATGAAAAAGCAAGGTGCAAAACAGTATACAGTATGCTTCTATTCATGAGGGGAAAGGATATATAATTATATATGCTATAATTATACACACACACACAAAGTGGGTATTTGTATAGGTATAGGATTTGTCTGGAAGGATATACAAAAAAGAATGACTGCCTCTGAGGAAGGGATGGGGGGAACTCAGGAATAGGAATGTGGGAGATATTTTTATTCTATGCCCTATTATTCCCTTAAAATTTGTACTATATGCACATATTATCTTTTCAAAAATTAGTTACATTAAATGAGTGCCTGAAAGAGGACCCCATGACACTGCCAGTATAGTATCACATCTACAATAATGAGCCACATACTATGGCTATCATTTTTACTAAAGCTTTTGCTGGGATCTTGTATATTACATCAAACATAGGGACAAAGGAAATTAAATGTAGTTAAATTAGACCAAAAAAAATCCCCACAATTCTGTCCCCTCCCAACTCTGCTCTATACAAAATAAAAACCTGAAAAGTTTTCAAAACCTGCATAATCTATTGCTTGTTTAGTCATTGGCACAGCTGTGTGATACAGTGGAGAAAATGAGAAATGTTCCCAATTCCTTCTCTGGAAACTTGCCAATATCATCTCCAAAGTATCCTTCAGACATTACCCACTTATATGTTTCCAGTGCACCTATCATCAATGTTCCTAAGCACTTTAACAAGAGTTTTATTTTGAACCAAAAGCATGAAGGAGAACACCTCAGTGTTGCCCTGGTATAGCAGAACATTTTCCTCTGGTGACAGCAGAAAAGAAAGCTCAGTCCTTCTGATAACCCTGCCTCCCTCAGGAAAACTGCGATGCCTAGCTAGGAAGCAAAAACAGGGAACGTCTTTCCCCCACCTGTCCTTTTTGTTGCTCCAGTTCTATACAGTCTATATTTATGCAGCCCCCATGTGGTGGGTCAAAGATGGCCACAGATTCTTTGACACTCCTGTCCTTGGGAAGAGGGATCTGTTTCCATTATTCCTGATTCTGGGCTGCCCTGTGACTGCTTTGAACCATGAAGTATGACAGAATTGGTGCTATGCCAATTTCAAGCATAGTCTCTGCCTGGTGCAGTGGCTCACACCTGTAACCCCAGCATTTTGGGAGGCCAAGGTGGGAGGATTGCTTGAGGCCAGGAGTTCAAGACCAGCCTGGGCAACATAGCAAGACCCCTGTCTCTACAAAAAGTAAAAAAAATTAGCCAGGTGTGGTGACATGCTCCTGTAGTCCCAGCTTCTCAGGGGGCTGAGACAGGAGGATCCCTTGAGCTCAGGAATTCAAAGTTACAGTGAGCTATGATCAGGCCACTGTACTCCAGGCTGGGTGACAGAATAAGACCCAGCCTCTAAAAATTATTTATTTATTTATTTATTTTTTAAAGAAGCAAACAAATATATGAAACAGAGACCCTATCTAGGCAGAAGTCCTGAAATTGTCTTAGCTGAAGGTAGGATTAATCGGACCTTTAAAAGCTCTGTACTTCTGCTCAGAAGCAGGACATTGGTACTTGGAGATGGTAGTCTGCCAACCTCTTCATTTGCTGACAAATTAATAAAATTCTGTTTCCTTCCCCCTCCTCCAAAAAAAAGGAAGAAACCCTTAAAAAAAATAAGACCTACCTGGACTCTAAGAGAACTGGCAGAGTCCTAAGCCAGCTACTATGGAAAAATCCAACTGCCCTTCTGAAAAGAATATGTAGAGATATCCTAAGACTACATGGAGAGAGAGAGAGGCCCAAAGCCTGTCAGCCATTCCTGTCAAGAAACCAGGCATGTAAGTGAGGCCTTCTTGGTCCCTTCAGCCCACAACAGACCACTAAGTGACTCTGGTTGATGCCATGTGAAGCAGAAACACAATCCAGCCAAGCACTGACCAAATTCCTCATCCACAAACTTGTAAGATAATGAAAATGTTATTATTTTCAGACACAAAGTTCTGGGGTAGTATGCTATGCAGCAATACATAATCAGGATACCACACTACGAAATATTAAACACTGGCATCTTTAAACCTTTCATACTCAAAATTCAGTCTTTCCTACAATACCTTAGAATAATGATCAAGCTATCTCGTGCCAAACAGCCATGGCTACTGGGAGAAGGGGCCTGGTCCAAGCTAAGACAACAAAAGAATTTCTCTAGCACCTCCTTCCCACAGTGCCAGAGATGAATCTATGTTGGCCAAGCTGAAGGATCATCCCCTGCCAGCCAGGACTCCAGAATTGTGGACAGGGAGCCTGGAATTTGCTAGCTCACACAGGACAAGCATCCCTGAGGGTGGGCTTTGACCAGCCCCAATGATTCCAATACTCCACCCAGGTCCACCCTTTAAGCCCATGTCCACCAACACCATGTCCACCACCTCATGGGGGTCAGATGCGGTTATTCTCAGAGGTAGGGTAACAACCAGACCCTCTGCTCCAGCCCTTGCCCTTTCAGGCTGAGCTGAGTGAGAGAGGGAGAGCTACGTTTCAGAAGGAGAGATTCCTGGATTAACTTCCCCAGCCTACAACGACTGGCAGTTGCCACCTACTCCAGCCATGTGCCTGTTCTCACCCACCCACAGGGTTGCCAAGGCCTGAGGGAGGTGGCACTGGTAGAAACCATAATTAGGGATTTCATCATATACTTTAGCTAAAATTGAGAACAAATTCTTCCTTACAACATGCAAATCTATTGTTCAACTTTCAAATATCCAACTAACTTTCAAACACATTGTTGGGAACCCATTAGATACAAAAGTAAAATACTACCTCTTCTGAACAGTAGACATGGCCTTGAAATTCAGAAAAGGGCATTTCCAGGGTTTACATAGAACGGAAGATTTTTTAAAACACACGATGAAAGAGAACAATGAGGTCAGCAAACATGGTTCAGCAAGGTCCAGGTTGCACCAAGGCAAGCATGGGCAGAGAAGCAATGAGGAAGGGGAAAGGGGAGATGCAAAAAGGGTCTTCTCCCCTCCTGGATCCCTGGCTTCAAAGGAGTGAATTCCCACTCGATTGCATAGACCTTAGACCTTTCACCATTGCCTATATAGACCAATTAAAGTGGTGAGTTGACCACCTGAATAATGTATTGTAATAGATCAATAAGTCTGGATATTATTGGGGAGAGAGGTGTTGTTTTGAGCTTTGAGCTTTTTTTCTCAAAGGCTAATGGAAGAAATTTTAAGATTCTCCTAAATTATCTCAGTAATTTTTTACAACTCTTCACCTCATACAAAATATTTCAGGAAAAGCTATTTCCATAGTATTCTTGGGTCAGTCTATACAGCCAGAGCCAATGGAGGGGCAGAGGAGGGAAGAAGGAAGGGTAGAGTCACCCAGATTACCTGTCTGGTTGCTTAGACTGGTCCAATTTCACTAAGAATCACACAAACCTCTTCATTCCTTCTGCTTTGTTCACCTGACCTTTTTCAATTTCTTTTTCCTTCTCCATTACCCTAAGGGAGTAATCTAGCCACTCTGGCTTTTTTTTGCATGCAAAATGTAACAGTTCTTTTCTTTCTTCTTTCAGATAAAGGCAGTCTTGGGGAGGGGAAGAGAAAAGCGCCTGGCTTCTTCAAATTAGCTCTGAAATAAAAGTCACTGCCAGATGTTATATAAAAGGTGACGTAATCCTAAAGTACTTCATTACATATGCAGCTCTGCTCTTCAGCCCAGGAGGAGTTTATTACATTTTGTCGATCCCATTTTCTATACCCACATCATTTTTACATAATTTTTCCTGCCTGACAGACATCTTCACATTTTCACAGCAACCCATCAAGATAGCGTTACAACAGCACAGGGAACCAGGTTAGCAGTTTACAAATAACGGTGCTAATAAGTCAGATTTGTCCCTGAGATACAAATCAGGAGTAATGGTCTAGCCATGCATGTGAGAAGCACATCTATTTTAGAATAATAGGGAAGAAAGCAGAGCACCATTTCAGCTGACACCGTGTTCTCTCAGAACATGTTCCAAATCTATTCTTCACGTAGGAAAATGGGGAAATGCCAATCTAAACTTATTCCTGCAATTCTCTTCGTTTTGCTAATAAATTTTTGGCTCATAGTGAAATAGATAGCCATGGCAAATGCATTAAGATCGAACTTCCTGCCTTTTGGGATTGGCACAAAATTTAGAAGAAAACACACCATTTGTACCAATGAAATATCTAGCTACTGAGATGCTTTAAGTGCAAACACTGCGAGACACTTCCTCCCACTCGCCAGGTGCTTAGCATCTTCCCCACTCCTTCCTGGGCACTCATGGCCCCACTGCCCCCTGATGGTAAAAAGAGGCAGTGCAGGCTGGACCCTTCCTCCTCAAGGATTAAGGACAGACTGGAGTGAATGGATGAGAGGCATCCGCCTCAAGGTCAGTGTAAGAGGCCAAGGACACCGAGTTGTAGTTACCAGTCAGAAATAAACTTAATCTGACTCAGAATTCCAGTAGGATAAGAAAGTGCCTGTGACTCCCACCCCAAGGAAACAGAAATAGAAGGAAATTTCATCTTTAGAATTTCCTTTCAGTTTTAAGGAAAAATCCCTGTTAAAATGAACTTTAGGTTTTAAACATTAATTACAGACTTAGGGTAATGGAGGTTTTTATTCTTTTACAAATACAGGATTTGAATATAGGACAAGGGGAGATGTGAAGGCTTTATGGAGGAACTTTGACCCTCCCCTCCACCCCTCTACTCCACTGCCCAGGAAATAGAGACACTAGCAACTAGCTCCCAAAATAAATTTATCCAATTTCATGTTTCGTCCAAAGTCAGCATATTCCTTAGTTATACAAGTAATTTACTTCATTGGTTTAAATTTTGTTCCCCTTTGTAAAGCAGTTTCTCTGCTATATCAAAGTTACTCATGCAGGTAGCGTAAAGAGTCAAATAGTTCTACAGCAATCCAAATAGTCCCCAGCTCTTGTTTCCTGCTCCTAGGAGGCAGCCACTTTCTGCTCTTTTAACTGAACCATTTACTACTTACCTCTCTATCTCCAAATAACATGTTCATGTTGCTACCTCTTGATTTTTCAGTTTAAGCATCATTTTTGATGCTTTGCACTAAGCAAGATGAATTCATAGGCACGTGCATACATATACATGCAACCTCACCACACATACATACTCCCCAGTATGTTATAATTTTGGTAAGAGGAGTAATCAACATTTATAGCACTATGACTATTAAATTCTTGACAATGAAGCCATGTGGTATACCATGTTCACCTTTTCTTTCCTGAACAAATGAGCTCCTTTCCCTGGAGTTTAAAAAAGTCCTTTTTTTCACATGCTAAGTTTTCTATATACTTATCATATTCATTTTCTAGGACTCCCATAGTCAAGTACCACAAACTGGATGGGCTTTAAACAACAGAAATTTATTGTCTCACAGTTCTCTAGTCTAAAAGTCTGAAATTAATGTGCCAGCAAGGCCATGCTCCCTCTGAGGGTTCTTCCTTGCCCCTTGCTAGCTTTCAGTGTTTGCCAGCAATCCTTGTCCTTCCTCAGCTTGCAGATGCATCACTCCATCCTCTGCCTTGATTGCCAAATGGCTTTTTTCCCTTTGTGTACCTGTGTCTTCCCATGGCATTATCCTCTCTCTGTGTCTCTCCTCTTGTTAGGAGAACACCAGTCATCTTGGATTAAGGGCCTACTCTACTCCTGAATGACCTCATTTTTAACTTACTTCTTAATTATGTCTGCAATGACCCTACTTGCAGTAAGGTCACAGTCTTGGGTACCAAGAGTTGGGAGGGAGTTGGCATAGTTCAACCCACAACATTTATCTTCACTAATTTATGTCCAACTCTGCCCGATTATCTAAATCTCCACTGAGTATATTTAAACATTTTCTGTTTTCTATCAGGTTTCATCTTTTGTATCAATTTACTCCTAAATAGGCTTTCCCTTTATGATTGGCTACAACTACAGCCCATATCCTTCCAGGTTCAAGTGGAAAAACAGGACATGATTCTCTCTCAGTAGTCTCATTGGCTTTGTAGGATCACATGCCAATCACAAGCCAACCATTAGAGGCAGGAGAACACTACATGCACATTGACTTAAGCTTAGGTCATATGCTCTGCCCCTAAAGTTGGGCATGGGACCAGCTTTATTTCACTAAATGGCCTGAGAAAATGGAGAAGCGGAGATTCCAGAAAGGGCAGGTGGATGCTGGGCACCAAATATAAATCAATGTCCACCACAGCGGCCTGTGAGAAAGCACTTGAACGGGGGCCATTTTTCCCCAAGCTTAGAACACAGATTTTGTCCCTCTAGAGAATTTCACGCTCACTCCAGGAAGGTTAAGAAAACAAAAGGACATTGAACAAAAATACATTCAGATCTATATTTTATCCTTTTTCTGCTTTTGTAGGGATTGTTTTGGTAATATCTGAGGGAAAAATACATGTTATTTTAATACATTTTCACATCCTAAAATATGGGGGGAGAAAGTATGTATTATCCCAAATACAAAATGTCACACACATGGAAGGACATATCTTCTTGTCAAATCCCTGTGATTTCAAATAGAATGATGCAGAAAATAAAAAATTCCAGCCAGGCAGGCAATAACCATCCTGTTGATAAAAATGTTCTCCTGCTGAGATGCCACAAGAAGTTTTCTTCAAATGAGTTTTCACACGACAATCTACTTGTCCAACATCATCCCTTCCCATCTGTGAAGAGTTTGGGGAGCGATGGCCTCATTCCACCCTCCACCTGGCAGCATCTGCCTCTGTGAAGGAGCTCAGAGATGTTAAACCTTTGGTTTCCTTTTTATCAATTTTCCTATTTTTTTCCTCCTTTTGACCTAATTTTTTATATTTTTGCACTACAGATCACAAACCTTAGCAGTCACCTTATTCACTGGGACAGATCATTTGAGTCAAAGAGTTAACCATCTTTTCCAGTCAGAGCACTTCAATGGAGGCAAAACGAAGGTAAGACCTCAGAAGACAAAATTGAAAAGAACAATAGGGGAAACAGGACAAGATAGAGTCAGAAAGAAGCTTGGAAAAGAAGGAAAGGAGGAAGAGAAAGCCAGGGAAGCAAAGGAATGAAGAAAGTAGAGGGAATAAATTCAGAGGGGAGAAACCCTACCCCAGGCACAAGGACCTGCGCGATGGGCCAGCTGCTTCTCCCCAACCCTGTGCACCTGTCGGGGTGACCTCTCTGTGCCTTGATCTCCCCCACTGAGTGAAGTGACCCAACACACCTCTTGAGTCTCTCCTTCCTGACATGCTGTGACCCTGATTCCTCCCACGGCTATGGAATGGGTAGATGACACCCACTCAGCTAACATTCACATGATGGGTGCCTACCTGGGCGGCTGTCACCTGTGTGGAGATAACAGTCAAGCAGCTTATTGTAAGGGATGGTGTTCGGTGCTGCTTTTGCCAATAAAGCTGTCTTCAGCACTCCGAGATCAGAGGGAAGATCCCGGCGGGATGGATAGCTAAGTGCTGGATGTAAAGCTGCCAAACCATCGGGCCCAAGGGAGGTGCTCTAAGGAGAGTATTTCCTAAAAACGCAGCATTGAAATGACACATCTTGACATCCCATTCCCAGAACCCATCACCTCACCTCCTATGGGGTTTTAATGGTTTCAAAAACAATGAGCTCCCTATTCCAGGTGATGTTAGCAAAAGGCGTAATTCCCAGACCAGTACCCTCAACCAAACACATCAGAGTAGACATATAAGCTCTTTTATGTCTTATTCACTCTTCTATTTGCTGTTGCCCTACATATAAGCTCCTGAGATTTTATAGTATGATTAGTATTGTGAAATTTGGGCCAGCAGTGATTTTCAACACTGGGACATTCAACTCACTAGAGAGTTGTTTTTCTGTTTGTTTGTTTTGTTTTTTTTCAATATGGATGTCTAGGCCCCTTCTCTAAAAAGGTTTATTTAATTGGTCTGATAGGGGGCCCAGGCATCATTCTTGTTTGACCATCCCGTAGGCGATTCTAATAGGACACCAGTGTAAGAACCACTGGACAGAGGGATTGCAGTGTTTCTGGGGGGAGGGGGGGTCCAAGCAGCAGAGAGAGCCTCAGACACACCTGCTTTACGTTTCCCATTTTTTAAGCTAAGAATCCTTAGCAGAAAGGAAGTTCCACCCCCAGTAGCAGCAGAGGCTGTGTATTTTGGCCTGGCTTCTCTCTCCAGCCTGCAGCTGGTACAGACATTCCCGCAAGCAAGAAAGGGTCCTATCCGGGGTGGGAAAACCACCAAATTCTTGCTAAATCAATGCCCTTTTAAACTTGAGGCTAACCTAGCCATTTCAGAACTTATGCTAATAATCTATGTACCCCCATGTAAGGGAATGTATTCCAATGCCAAGCTCTTCTGGTTCTATAACATATTCACCAGCAAAGCTACATCTCAGGGTGTGGAGAAAGAGTCGATGCCCATATGTTCCTAAATATTAAACTTTCTCCAGAATTCCTAAAAGTCTGCCTCTCTACAGAATTTAAAAGAGCTATCTCCATTTCTCCTGAGCACTATCTCACAGTTTGTTGTGGATTTTTAAAGTATATTATATATCTTCTGTGGCCATTAATTTTCACTTTTAGAAATTTGGCAATAATAATCCTCACTATAACCTACCACATATTTGGCCCCTGGAGTGTATCAAGAACCACATTAAGCACTAAAATCTCCAGTATCTAGAGATGGGACAACCCTACAAAACAAGCACAATTTTCTCAAGTTTACAGATGAGATGCCTCATAGCTAGTAACTGTTAGAGCTGGGATTCAAATTCAGGTTTGTCTGGCTCTAAAAACAACAATCTTTTCACAACGTTCTACTGCCCACAGAAAATCTGTTGGAAGGTCAGTGACTGACAAAACAATAAGTGTAAATATTTGTGTAGCAAATAACAGAATCATCCCAATGTTCTTTCCTACCCTGAGCCAAAGAAAGGCATTGTTAAGTCCCAGCTTTCACATTCTCAACCACATGAAAGAAAACTCTTTAAAGCATCCAAGTCCTTTGAGAATGGAAATACTTCATGATTAATTTGTGGGGTGTGTTATAAAGCCACTTCTAAGCCATTGTACAGTAAGGTCCTACAGACATTGAATCATTATGGCCAGTAGAGTATGAACCAGAAAGTCAAAAAGACAGATGGACATCTTTTGCAAGTAGGAAAAACACTTCAAACAAAGCCATGCAAGTTTTTGTGCAGATCAGGCCCCTTCAGAGAGAAAGGAGATTTTGGACAGATGCCAGAAATATTTATTCAAAGGACAGACACATTCAGTCCCTGCCCTCACCAAGGTTTCAGTCTGATGGTGGGGAGACCAGTGTTAACCAAATAATCTCACAAACATGATTATGTGAAAAGTAAAGAAAAGCACAATGTTCTTTGACAGTGTATAACAGGGCACCTGATCTAATTGAAGGCAGGGAGAAGTCACATATGGTGAAGAAAGCCTTCCTGAGGAATTTTTGTTTTCCCAGTAAGAGATTATTTTTCCCAAGTTAGCTGATGATATGTTCTGGGTTATGTAACAGTGATGACTAGGTATGCTCCAACCTGTATCTTCAAAGCCACCAACCACGCCCCTAGGATAATGGATATGGGCCATGGAAGTTGTTGGCACCTGCTGATTCTCCTGGCCTTCCTCTCTTCCAAGGTTTGAATTTCTAGGTTTTAGTGCTAATGGCATGGATCCAGTCCCCTCCCTTTTCCCAGGAGAACCCCCACTGTTCTCCTCCTCTCCACTCTACACACAGCCTAACAACCACATATCCATGAGCTAATAATAATTCTCCCATATCTTCAAATACAAAGATATTAGGATTCTTGCCAGCCTTTTTGGAACGAAGAAAGTTTCCCGCAGTTTTCCATAAGTCAAGTGAATTGACTACGTGCCTGTAATGTTTGGTCAGCTACATTTACCCAGGATTGTCTCACATAAACCAGGAAATGCAGCAGCACAATGTGCAAGCCCCTGCCTCACTCCGTAGGCCATGAAAAAGTTGGAGGGATATTACAGTTTGAATATTTAGAGCCCAGCAGAGTTGGCCCTTCTCACAGAAACAACCCAGACTTAAAGAAGGACTTTCCCTCTCTTCTCAGCTATTAGTAGGCAACGGCCGCCTCACCATTCCTTCCAGACTCAGAAAAGGCTATTATCTACCTCATAGATTTAGTGAAGCAAATAGAAGTTTGATTTCTTTTCAGATAAAAGAGATGATGCAAATGATAATTTTATCTTGCATGGAGGAGTGACAAAGTAGGAGAATGAATCCTACTTGATTACAATCTTCCATCATTCTGATTTTATAATTACTGAATGGAATCAATCAGCTTTCAATTGTTACCTTGGTGAAAGATTAAAACATCATTACTTGTCCTACATATTTCACACTTTAGCAAATTTTAATAAACTGAATGCATGAGAAATGGTTATATTATCTTTCATCATATTGGGATGCTAATGACATTTCTATTGATTTTAATTCACATTTGTTGGTCAAAACGAGGCAGATACCAGCGAGGCATGGCATCCTATAATCAACACTAGCAAATGAAGACCACTGAACACTGAAATGGCCCAAATGAAATCATTAATCAGAAATATCATAAAATTATTGCTAAAAAACTAGGGAGGTCTTATCTTCCTAATGAACATCTCTTATGGTATATTGGTTCATTTGTAACTTTCGCACTTTGGTGATTACTCTATTAAAATATTTTTTCTCTTTCTTTTTTCTTTCTTTTTCTTTGTTCTTTTTTCTTCACTCTGAGAAACTATAAAATATTTTCTTAAAATAAAAAGCACTTCAAAAAGGCAAAATTGGGGCCGGGTGTGGTGGCTCACTCCTGTAATCCTAGCACTCTGGGAGGCCAAAGCGGGAGGATTGCTCAAGGGCAGGAGTTCAAAACCAGCCTGAGCAAGAGTGAGACCCCGTCTCTACTAAAAATAGAAAAAAATTAATTGGCCAACTAAAAATATATATAGGAAAAAAAAATTAGCCGGGCATGGTGGCGCATGTCTGTAGTCCCAGCTACTCAGGAGGCTGAAGCAGAAGAATTGTTTGAGCCCAGGAGTTTGAGGTTGCTGTGAGCTAGGCTGATGCCACGGCACTCTAGCCTGGGCAACAGAGTGAGACTCTGTCTCAAAAAAAATAAATAAATAAAAAATAGAAAAAAAAAAAGGCAAAATTGGGAGCACATCAATTTATTAATGGAGATCATAGGTTATCTTCCTATAAAAGGTGAAAACAACTCCTGAAGATCATAGAATAAAAACAACTCTTCCTTAAAACCAATCTGCCTGAAAAATTCTTAGCCCAGTATCAGGAATGACCACAGAGAGTTATCAGATAATGTAATACTACAGAATAAGAGTTGAGGTGTAGGTCTTGTAGTTAGACAACAGGGCTTCAAATAACTTCGGCTACTCTGCCTCTTTGTGCCTTAGATCTCTCATCTGCAAAATGGGAATATAATAATAATAGTTCAGAATGCTGTTCTTGGGATGAAATGAGATCAGGTTTCCTCATCCTCCAGTCAAACTGCATTTCCATTGTTACAAGCAGCATTAAATTTCATATGTGTGAAGATTTTATTTTGATTTTCCCAAATTCTCTGTTTAAATTTTTTCCAATACTCATTCTTCTCTCTAGCTAGTAAATCGGACCACACATCCTAGGGTGCTAATCAACTCTGGGAGGGTCTGGTATCCTGAATTCGGACTTGCAGGAGCTAAAGAGTGAGGGGCAAGAGGAGATAAGAGCAGACTATTAAAAACTCTACAGTGTGAATCTTTTCCCCCACAGCCCCAGACTTTAATAGACCTATACAAATCATGATAAATGTCCTCTGTGAGATTCCATTTCTTGTAAAAAGTGAAAAGGCAGTGTTTTGCTCCAAGAGGATAAAATATAGATGGCCCTGGAAAGACATGAGAGTGGAGACTAGAATTCCAGCTTTAGGAGGACAAGACATGAAAAGAGTGGCAGGAAGGGTACTGGGCTGAGTTTGCTTGACTCTTCAAGAGATAGGAGGTGGAGGGATGGAAATGAGGGTCCCAGGTGACACCACTCGGGATTTCCATATAAAATCAACCCCTCAAAAGACTCATTTTCTCAACTCAACATTCATTGGGCTTCCTTTCCGTCTGGGTTTTGGGAGAAACTCACTACACTGACTCAACGTACCATTCTTCAAATTCCAGTTAAATTCATTCTACCACCCTTTTAAATCAGCTTTCTGTGAGCCTATACTTCCTTCAAGATTATTTGAAATTATAAAACAATATCATACTGAGTTTTTTCTAATCAAAGTGCACCTCTTGTATCTGATTTGGAAAAACATTATATAAGCCATTCATGGCTTGACCACAATGATGACAAAAATAGCAGTTATTTTTTATGGAGCACTCACTATGAACCAGGCATCACGTTAATTGCTTTACTTGCATTAATGTATTTAACCTTCACAACAGTCAGCCAAAGCAGATTCTGTTATTAAAAATGAGGGAACCGAAGTCAAGAATTAATTTGTCCAAGGTCATAAAGTTAGTAGTGAAACCAAGATTAGTTAATTCTTTCAGCAACTACACACCAGGGCTATAATGTCTCAAATAAGCCACTTTTAAAAAAAAAAATCTAGATTAAAGAAAAGAGAGATGTAGTTATTATTCTTTTAAGTACATCTATTCACAAGAGCAATGAAATCAAACTGAGAGCAATCACAAACACATAGAGAGCTTCACTTCAAGGACTTCAAGGAACCTGGGGCAGGTTTTATTTTTCAAAACTAGCCACAACCATACTTCCCAACCTACAAGCCCTCAATATAATTTTAACTATGCTCACACCAAGATATTACGGTCTGGTTTCCCTCCCTTGAATCTAGGAGGGCTTATGACTCTGGTGGAAGTGACACCATGTACTTCTAAGACTAGTTCATAAAAGGTTCATAGCTTCTACTAGGCTCTCTTGCAATGCAGCTCTCGGAACCCAGCTACCATGCCATGGGGAAGCCCAACTGTCAAGAAGCCAGCTCTAAATATTCCAGCTGACATCCCCAGATGAGGTCTTAGCCAAGATCTCAGCCAATAGTGAGCATCAATGTGTAGGCATGTGAGTGAAAGAGCCTTTGAATGGTTTCAGATCCCAGTAATCAAGACCCTTAATTTTCAAGTCTTCCCAACTAAGGCTGCAGACATCATGGGAGCAAAGATAAGCTGTATTCATTGTGCTGACTATGCCCTTTCTGAATTCCTGACCGACAGCATCAATGAGCCTAATAAAATGTTGCTGTTTTACAAGTTTTTGTGATATATTATACAGCAGTAGTAGCTGGAATGGCATTCAACAAACATTGGTTTTTGCTAACTAAGCACCAAAGCATAGAAACATAAAATTGCCAGTAACCTGTAAAGTCATGTTCACTTTTTCCTCAACTTTGGCCAGGTTACTTATAACTTCTTCCAAAAAGAAAATCCTCTAAAGCTTAATGGAGAATTTCTGAACTATTGATTAAAATGGTCATAGTGGATACTGTATTATGATAAGAAAAATGTTTCTGGTATGATATTTAGTGAAAAAAAGCAAAATACCAATTTTCATACATGCTATGATTATTCTAGTAAAGATTATGTATGCACATGGAAAAATTCTAGAAGGCAATATGGAAATGTTAAAATAATTAATCTGGTATTGTGTTAAAATCTCATGAATTTTTTCCTCACAATTGATATACAATGTCTGTATTATAGATAAAAATATGTTAAAATAAAATTATCAGATAAAGAAACTGGGCAAACTTCCACTGCCTCCTAAGAACTCACTCACATGACGAGAAACACTTCCTTAGTTACATATCTCTGCGCCTCACTTTTCTTTCCTATAAAATCGGAGTAATAATGGCATTCATTTCATAGAGTTGTTGTGAGAAGTGAATGAGTGAGATAATTTGGTAAAGCCTTAAAGGTGCCTGACACATACAAGTTATTAAACGTTAGCTATTTTTATTATCTAATTCAACTTCTAATAGTGCGGATTGAGATCATCTCTGTTAATTCTGCCTTTAATCCCCAAACTCTGCCACTAGCCCAAGAGGGCTAGACTAGGAACCAGGAAACCTTTGTGTTAGAGTCAACTGAGGAAAGAAGCTGTGTGATCTGGATCAAGTCTCATGGCCTCCATTTCCTCATCTGTAAAATGATGTTTATGCCTGCCTTTTGAGTTCTTATGAAAATCAACTTCTGTGAATGCATAAGAAAAGATTTGGTCAAAGTCTAAAACAAACGCCACTTGTCCATCTTCTTATTTTACCAATCCTATTAGTTTGCTAGGGCTGTGTAACAAAGTACCACAGACTCAGTGCTTAGACATGGAAATTTATCACCTTACAGTTCTGGAGGTTAGATGTCCAAAATCAAGATATCAGCAGGATTGGTACCTTCTGAAGGCTGTAAGGAAGAATCTGTTGTATGCCTTTCTTTTCTCCTAGTGGTGTGCGACCACCTTTGACACTCTTTGGCTTGTAGGCACATCACTCCCATCTCTACCTTAATGTTTACATAACATTCTCCCTGTGTGCATATCTATGTCCAAATTTCCCATTATTATAAGGACACCAGTCATGTTGGATTCAGGCCTACTCTAATGACCTGATTTTAACTTGATTATCTCGGTAAAGACCCTACCTCACATAAGGTCACATCCTGAGGTACTGAGGGTTAGGATTTCAACAAATGAATTTGGAAGGGACACAATTGAACCTATAACATCAATAAAGACCTGATGATCCAAAATGGGTAGTGAGGTCATTTAGGGAGAGCAGGACATAAATCCAACAGATGATGACAACTTGCTTGATATGTAGAGAGAAATGTTTGCAACACTTCTTTTGAAATTCCAGACTAAGTGACTCTGGCTTTATGAACCAAATTCAGCCCGGATTCATAAATCCTTGAAGAAAATCCAAGCCAATTTTGGAGTTTCTGACAAGCTCCAGAGGCTGAATGGATCAGACAGAATTTCACTTGGTATTTAGGATTATTGAGTCTAACCTGAAACTTAATGCAAATTTATGGAACGCAAACTCATTACAAATTGAATAGAAGCAAACAAAGGGCTCCTGAGCCATCTGGAATGCACATGCTGAATGTGGATGTTTTCCCATCTCCATAACATGGGGGACTGAAGAGCCAGGCTGGCAAGGTCTCACCATCACCTATAACACTGTACATCTGCATCTCATGTGAATTTGAATTGTTTCAAATAGTATGATATACAAAGTAATAATAATAAAGTTTAACTTTGTGAGCAAAATTTAAAACAATATGAATCTCCTTAAATGTAAAAATTTGCCAAAACTTGCAAAATTTCAAAATGGACAGGCTGAGAGGCTTGTAAACTGTGTTATTGTTAATACATTGGAAGGTATCACTTTAACGGATTCACAGAAATACCTGCTGTCTCTAATCAGCAGGCACTGTTGTGTGTGTGCATCCAAATTTTGGCCAGGGGTCTTAGTAGCCATTGTGCTCTCATTTTAAATTTGACAGTTGTTAAGAATTAAAATCTTGGCTGGGTGCGGTGGCTCACGCATGTGATCCTAGCACTCTGGGAGGCGGAGGCAGGATGATCGCTTGAGGTCAGGAGTTCAAGACCAGCCTGAGCAAGAGCGTGATCCCCCTCTCTACCAAAAAAAAAAAAAAAAAAAAAATAGAAAAATTAGCCAGGTGTAGTGGCATGTACTTGTAGTCCCAGCTAATTAGGAGGCTGAAGCAGGAGGATCACTCTGAACCCAGGAGTTTGGGGTTGCAGTGGGCTATGACAATGCCACCACACTGTGGCCAGGGCAAGAGAGTGAGACTTTGTCTCAAAAAAATAAAAAAGAATTAAAATCTTTTGAATGGTCTATAACAGTGTCATCCAGATGTTCACATAAGTGATGGCCCTACTGCTGGAAAACAAGCTGGAAAATCAATAGCTTTGGACTGGAAGTTGGATGTGATAAAAAGTTATGAGGAAGGCTGGATATCAGCCTTGATATACTCTATTGCTAAATTAGGAGAGAGCACTGTGTAAAAGATGTGAGGCTGAGAAAAGAAAAGGCAGTTGAAGCAAAAATAGACAATAACAGGTGTGCAGTTTTGCACTTAGAGAATACATCCCCTCTCCTGTGCACTTATTGCTATGAGAAAATTAACTTGAAATCGTGCAAGATTTGGATTATGCAAGGTCTTCAGGAACATGTCTTTTGAATGAAAGTCCACCATGCTGTGTTTTCTTAACAGCTTTATGGAAATATAACTTACATACCATATGATTCACTCCTTCTAAGTGTGTAACTCAATGATTTTTAATAAGTTTACTGAATTGTGTAACCATACACAGCATCTAGTTTTAGAGCATTTTTATCACCCCAATAAGATCACCCATGCCCATGTACAAATAATCCCCATTCTTACTTCCAGCCCCAGGTGACCGCCAATCAACTTTTTGTCTCCTTAGATTTGCCCTTTCTGGACGTTTCATACAAATGGAATCACACAATAAATATGTGGTCTTTTGTGTCCAGCTTCTTTTACTTAGCATGATGTTTTAGGGGTTCATCCATGCTGTAGTTCATATCAATGTTTCATTCCTTTCTTTATCTTAAAGATAGTTGAATTTGAACTCCTGGGCTCAAGCAATCCTCCCACCTCAGCCTCCCAAGTAGCTGGGATTACAAGTGTGAGCTGTTTTCCTTTTTATTACTGAACAGCATTCCACTTTATGGATCCTGTAGTTGTTTTCAAGCTTAAGCATAGATGTCCCAAAGGTATAGCCACTTCTTACTGCGTGTGCCAGATGTGACTATGAATATGTGTGGTAGATAGTACCCAAATATGGTCACCAACAATTCCTCACTTTACTGTACACACTCCTTATATTGAAAGGTGGAGTATATGTCTCCTCCCCTAGAATCTGGGCTGGCACTATCGCTTATCTTGTCCAACAGAATGTAGGGGCAGTGACATTCTGGGACTTCTAAAACCTGACCTTAAGAGAACTGGCAGCTTTGGCTTCTTCCTCTTGGAAGCCAGCTGTCTTGCTATAAAGATGCTGGGGTAGACTATTGTATGATGAGACATCACAGGGGGAAAGTGCTAGGCAACATGACACCATCTTGGATGTTCCAGCTCCAGCCTAGCTCCCAGCTAAATGCAGCTGCAAGAGTGACTACAGCTCCACCACATGAAGCTCAGAAACCACTCAGCTTCACCCAGTAAACCCACATAAACATAAGAAATAATACATGATTGGTGCTTTGAGTCACTTAGTTTTGGACTGATTTATTTTGCAGCAATAGATAACAGAAACATCATGACTTAACCAAAGTCTTTCTCTTCCCTTTTAATTCTTGTTGATTTTACTCTTTTTGAGTTTTTGTAGTTGTATTCTATTCTATGGAGATTTGTAACATACCAACTTTAATATCATTTTCATGGTTGTTTTTAGCACATTGAAGAGTTTTATGTCAGTCAACCTGCTTCCTGATATTGATATGCTGAAATCTTTAGACATTTTTTTAAATGGTCTGAAGAGAATTACCTGGAGAGCTTTATAAAAATGGATTCCCCATCCTCCCCTCCACTCCCTCACCATGATGGATGAGAAATTGGTATCCAGCTGCTCCCACAACAGTGTACAAGTTAATTTGATAATCTCACCAGGAAAGCCATTTCAATAACTCAATTAAGTATTTCCTGAATTTTGATTAAAGGGAAATCAGCATGCTAAACTCAGTACCTAAGGATACAAAAACTATTGAAACATAATCCTTACCCTCAAAAAGTTTTAAATTAGGTTGCCAAAAAAGAAAAGCTTGGCAATATCAGATTAGCATTCAATCAGCCTGCCCTTCAAGTTGCACAACTCTAGGGGGCACAAGTCACAAAGAAAACCACGTGAACCAATGCCTCCTGGATCTGTTTAACAAATTACATTCAATAGTAAAGATAACAAGGGCTATAAATAGTGTATCCTACAGGAGTTGAAACCTTATCATTCATCTTTGTCAAACCACATTCTTCTGCCTGGCACCTGTCACAACACAGGTACTTAATAAAGCTAAGTCAGTCACCATTACTGAGATGACAAAATTGCAGTGGGCTTTTGTGGTGAAGAAAGGAGAGGAGACTGAGGTTGGACCTTGGGGAAAGAGGTGCAGTGAAAGAGGTATCATAGGAGCTAAATAGGCCTAATCAAGCATCTCCTCCTTTCAATTAAGAAGAAATCTTCATTGCAGAGCTAGATGAATATGCAGGTCAGCACATAACACTGGGTTCATGCTTACAGCCCATGAGCCTTAAAAACTGCCTTGCTCAATTCCCATCATTTACATGCACCTCAGATAAGATATAAAAAAGAAGTAAGTGCCACCATAACAATACCCATGATGCAGGGTCTATCTCCTGCTTTGACAGACTTGATTATCTAGAATCACAGAGCAAAGGAGCCCAAGGACTCTATATACAGCTCTTTAAATTGGAATTGGCCAGCTCAGTGCATCATGCCTGTGATCCCAGAACTTTGGGAAGCTAAGGCGGGAGGATCACTTGAGGATAAGAGTTTGAGACCAGCCTGGGCAATACAGCAAGACCATGTCTCTATAAAAAAATTTTTTTTTAATTTACCCAGGAGTGGGAGTGCATGCCTATAGTCTTAGCTACTTAGGAGGCTGAGGCAGGAAGATCGCTTGAGCCCAGGAGTTCGAGGTTGTAGTGAGCTATGATTGTGCCACTGCATTCCAGCCAGAGAGACAAAGCAAGACCCTATTTCTAAAAATAAAGAAAGAAAGAAATTGAAGTGACAAGAACTACAGAGCCCCAATACCGAGTTGTGTCTCCATCAACTTGTACTTCTGCTACATTTGAAGGAGGGATTCCCCAAAATCAGACTAATCCTGATTTTTCATCTTCTGATAGAGTCTGTAGAGGGCTTCAGGGGACTAAGTAGCCAAGTGAACTCTGAAGAAGACATGTGTTTGAAGTAAGAGGTACTGAAGATGGTCACACAGCTTTAACTGGAGTCCCCGACACTTGACAGCAAAATGTAATGCATTCACATTGGTTTGAGAGGCTTCTCAGACACGAGTCAGGAGAAATGCATGCTTCAGGAGAATACACTAAATAAAATATAAGACATATCCCACCATGTCAGCCCTCTACATCAAAAGGCTGATATAGACTATTATCAAGTCATACCAGTGGATAGGCTGTTAAGTTGAGAAAGACTTAAAGCAAGGGGATCCTATTAACTCATGGATGTAGAGAACCTTCCTACAAAACCAACAAGTTCCTGTGAAAGAAAAACCACTATAAATTTCTATTGGTCTAAGATACAGTACAATTCAGCCATGGGTGACATTTCATGCAAATGCCATGGGCCAATTTCTACAGTGTTAATAAAAATATTTATTGTCAGTGGGAGAAGGCAGGCCCTGTGAATACTTCACAAATGTAGGGAGGGCCCTGCCTACTGTCCAGACAGATGAGGCCAGGCCCACAGTATGGCAAATAAATATTTTAGAGAAAGCTTAATGGGTCAAATTGGCCAAACAGACATGGCTAACATGTGCCTCCTCTACAGAGAAGAACCAGAATAGTAAACAGATGCTCACATTTCAAACCGATCATCTAGGAGAGAATACTAGGATTCACCAGGGAAGTGATGGGAAGCACCAAAAGCGGGTAAGGAGAGGGTTGAGGTAAACTTGCCCAGCCAGAGACTGGCTAAGAGCTGAGAGAAATTCCTGGACTCATGGAAATAGTAAGAGAGAAGCCCCTAGGGCTCCACATTCCAAGACAAGCCTTTACAATCTTGGCTATAAAAGAACTTCCAGACCCACACAGGTCTCAGGCCTAACATAGGGAGCTGCTTAGAGATTACACAGAAACATTCCTCCAGAAAGGGAAGCCATGCAGAATCCCACAGGCATTCGAGCCTACGGCAGCTTAAGATGAGCACCATTCTGACAGCATAGATACAGAGAACTGTGGATATGCCTGAAACTACTACTTGTCTCCAAGGAGGGATAGAGGAGCCCATGCACTCCCACGCACCCCTGGGAAGGTCCCCACCACCCTGCTGCGGGCTGCTATTGAGACTGGGACATGAGCAGACAGCATTTTCCACAGTTTCTTGCCCATGCTATTTCCTAGGTAGGTCCCCAGCCTGTCCAGTCACAAGCCCATGGTGCTATTTTGAGAGTTTAACACTGGGCTGTGCTCTACCCTTGGGCCAAGTTCAGGCTGATGAAGCTGCAGACCCTGCTAAGCTGGGGAGGGACAAGGAAACCAGGCTTTCCACCACATATCTAGGACAATACCTACCACCCTGCAACAGGCTGCTGAGAGACCAAGTCTCAATGGAACTGCACTCCCCATAGTTTCCTGCCAATGCAGCCTGTCTGGGAAGGGCCCCACCCTCTCTGATCACAAACCCAAGGTGCCATTTGGGGAGTATAAAGCTGGGTTGCACCTCACCCTTGGGCTTAGTTAAGGCTGACACAGCCACTGCCCAGCTGAGGCAGAACAGGGGAGCCCAAGCTCTCGTATGTACATGTAGGACAATTCCCACTGTACGGCTACGGCCTACTGTGAGACCAAGATGTGAGCAGACAGCCCTCCTCCAGCATCTTGCCCATGCTGTTTGTGTAGAAGGGACCCCACATTCTCTTGTCACAGGCCCAAGGTGACATTTTGGGAGTTTAAAGCCTCACAGTGCCCTGCCCTCAGGTGGAGTTTGAGCTCACCACAGCCTCAACTAATAAATGTTCCCTAAGCCACTAAGGAAATGACAGATACCACTGACCCTGGGTACTCCCTAAGAAATCATACAAAGACCACACTACTACAGACACCCAAAATTAAAGTCAAAGTGTGCTACTCAACCAAGAATATGTATGCATTTTCAGGAAAAAATTCTTCCTTTTGATAGCAATTTCAAAAAATTGGAACAAGCTATATGAGATGCACAGATATCAGTGGAAGGATGAAGAAAACATGAAAAAGCAAGGAAATGACACCACCAAAGGACAATAATTATCCAGCAATTGCTCTCAATCAAAAAGAACTCCTCATAATGTGAGATAAATAATTTCAAATATTGATTCTAAGAAACTCAAGGAGGCCGGGTGCGGTGGCTCACACCTGTAATCCTAGCACTCTGGGAGGCCAAGGTGGGAGGATCACTTGAGCTCAGGAGTTCAAGACCAGCCTGAGCAAGAGCGAGACCCCATCTCTACTAAAAAATTAAAATAATTAGCTGGGAACTACAAAAAATAGAAAAAATTAGCCAGTCATGGTGGTGCTCACCTATACTCCCAGCTACTCAGAAGACTGAGGCAGGAGGCTCATGCGAGCCCAGGAGTTTGAGGTTGCTGTGAGGTAAGCTAATGCCATGGCACTCTAGCTCAGGCAACAGAGCAAGACTCTGTCTCAAAAAAAAAAAAAAATTAGAAAAAACAATTCTAAAATTCATATGGAACCAAAAAAGAGCCTGAATAGCCAAAGCAATCCTAAGCAAAAAGAATAAAACTGGAGGCATCACATTACCTGACTTCAAATTATACTACAAAGCTATAGTAATGAAAATAGCATAGTATTGGCATAAAAGTAGACACATAGATCAACAGAACAGAATAGAGAACCCAGAAATAAAACCATATACCTACAACCAACTGATCTTCAACAAAGCAGACAAAAATATACACTGAGGAAAGGACACACTGTTGGAAAAATTGGATAGCCATATGCAGAAGAATGAAACTGGACCCCTATCTCTCACTATGTGCAAAAATTAACTCAAGATGGATTAAAGATTTAAATGTAAGACCTGAAACTATAAAAATCCTAGGAAAAAATTCTTCTGGCCATTGGCATAGGTGAAGAATTTATAACTAAGACAACAAAAGCAAATGCAACAAAAATAAAAATAGCCAAATAGGGCTTAATTAAACTAAAAACCTGTACACCAAAAGAAATAATTAAAAGAGTAAATAGACAACCTACAGAATAGGAGGAAATATTTTTAAACTATGTGTCCAACAAAGGACTGATATCCAGACCCTACAAGGAACTCAAACAGCTCAGAAAGAAAACAACCCCATTAAAAAGTAGACAAGGTTAGGGCATGATGGTTCACACCTGTAATCCTAGCACTTTGGAAGTCTGAGTCAGGAAGATCGCTTGAGCCCAGGACTTCGAGGTTGCAGTGAGCTATGATGACAAAACTGCACACTAGCATAGGCAACAGAGCAAGAACCTGTCTCAAAAAAGAAAAAAAAAAGTGGGCAAATTATATGAACAGGCATTTCTCAAAAGAAAATATACAAATGGCAAACAAACATGAAAAAATGCTCAACATTTTTTCATTAGTGATGCTCAACATCACTAATCATCAGAGAAATGCAAATTAAAATCACAAAGAGATACCATCTTACTCCAATTATAATTGCCACTACTAAAAAGTCAAAAAACAATAAATGTTGGCACAGATGCACTGAAAGGGGAACACTTACATGCTGTTGCTGGGAATGTAAACTAGTATAACCTCTATAGAGATCAGTATGGAGACTTCTCAAAGAACTAAAAGTAGATCTACCATCTGATCCTGCAATTCCACTACCGGGTATCTATCAAAAGGAAAAGAAATCATTATATCAAAAAGATATCTGCATTCATATGTTCATCACAGCACAATTCACAGTGGCAAACATGGAATCAACCTAAGTGACCATCAACTGATGAGTAGATAAAGAAAATGTGGTGTGTATATACCAGGGAATACTACTCAGCCATAAAAAAAAATGAAGCAATTTGGATGAAAATGGAGGCCATTATCCTAAGTGAAGTAACTCAGGAACAGAAAAATCAATCCCACATGTTTTCACTTATAAGTGGGAGGTAAACTATGGCTACACAAAGACACACAGAGTGATATAATGGACATTGGAGAGTCAAAAGGGGGGAGAGGGGGGGATGAGGGATAAAAAATTACCTGTGGGGTACAATGTACACTATTAGGATGATGGGTACAAAAGTCCAGACTTTACCACTATACATGTAACAGAATTCAACTTGTAACCCCTAATTCTATTACAATTTTTTAAAAAGACTTAGAAAATACGGTTAAGCAAAAAGAAGAAAATTAAAATAGCTAATAAAAACTTGTTAAATTAAAACTGTCATGTGTTAGTCAGGGATTGTGACAAGGATAGCCGTGGGAAGCAACGAAATGGGAAGACAGAACCAAGCATGTGTGGCTGAGCCCCTCCTGGGACTGGACCTTCTCTTAGAGTGATCCTTTCTCAGGAAGTATGCATTCTCTTCCGCCCACAGTAAGGTGCCACCCCTGCTGTGCTGACCCAGATCTGCCCATGACTCCTTGAGTAAGTGTAACTTTCATTCTCCAGCTCTATTAGCTCTATTAGAAACAAAGCTGTTATTTTAATCTTCATCAATCTGATTCCATGTTTTATCACCCAGGAAAGAGAGGTACTGCATATGCTCCTTCCAAAACCCCCAGAATGGCCTTCTCACTCTCTCCTGCCGTCTGAGGCAGAATCTGTCTTTGTTCTGCCTAGCTTCAGGAAATTGTCGTAATGATCTCAGTGTTGGGTAAAATAGAAAGCTGGAAGAGCTCACAAGAGGTCAAGTTAATTTACATGAGAAAGGGCATGGAGCTCATCTTGAAAGAATGTAATAGATCTGGAAGGCCAGAGGAGAAATCAAAGAGCTGGAGTTTGCAGAAAAGAGGCTGCAGAGAGACATGGAGAAGCAGCGAGAGCGCTAGGGGGACGTTGGGAAGAGAGATCTATAAAGATGCTGCTGGGTGGTGTAGTTACCCTTTTGCTCCCACTTCAAGAAGCATCTATCTTGACTGGCATACATTGCTTTTCAGGGTGGGTGGTTTTTTGTTTTTTTTTTTTTTTTTTGGCCAGACTTGGGTCTCTTTTGGATGTAACAGTATGCTGAGACTGACCTATAGGCAATTTCACTCAGGTTATAATATATTGAAACTGGCAAAACAGAGGAAGAAAAGGGAAACAAAATTTCCCAAAGTGGCAGAACACTAGTACCCACTTGGAAATTTACAATGGATGTTAATATTCCAGTCAAGGTTCTGGAAAAATGGTCAGCAACAGAGCCTAAATGACTTTAATCCAGTATTTCCCAAATTTACTATACCACAGAGCAATCTTTTTCCTATAAGACAGTCTGAGGACAAAACAGTAAGACCCAAAGTCATTGCTTGGTTTTATATAGAGAGAGGGTACACTGAATATTATTACCAGAAAATATTACGGAATTCATATCTCTGCCTATGATGAAACTATTTTAACTTCAGCTTCGGTAAAAAGTTGGCTGTTTTAGGCCGGGCGTGGTGGCTCACGCCTGTAATCCTAGCACTTTGGGAGGCCGAGGCGGGCAGATCGCTCAAGGTCAGGAGTTCGAAACCAGCCTGAGCAAGAGTGAGACCCCGTCTCTACTATAAATACAAAGACATTAATTGGCCAGCTAAAGATATATATAGAAAAAATGAGCCGGGCATGGTGGCGCATGCCTGTAGTCCCAGCTACTTGGGAGGCTGAGGCAGAAGGATTACTTGAGCCCAGGAGTTTGAGGTTGCTGTGAGCTAGGCTGACACCACGGCACTCTAGTCCAGGCAACAGAGTGAGACTCTGTCTCAAAAAAAAAAAAAGTTGGCTGTTTTAGCTTTAACTTCAACCAGGAAGAACTCCTATTATGAAAGAAATTAAAGGGAGGAAAAATGAAAGTAGGGAGAGGGAAGAAATAATATGCCATGGCCACAGAGAGCAAAATGCTGATCTTACAGAAAAAGCAACAAAGAACCAAAGACACAGGATCTCGCCTGTTGGAGAGACAAGAAGCTTTGCACAGCTAGGCCAGTAGTTGCTACATTAGAGGGAAGCCTCCCATGAAATCAGTAGAGGAAAACGCAGTACTTAAAGACTACATGAGCAAAGATTAGAATTTACTAGTAAGGCCTGGGATCAAGAAAAGTCTGAGACAAGAACAAAGCAACACCTACAGAAGGGGATCCAGACCAGGACAGAGCTAGTCACACAAGTTAAATGTTATCCCCAGTTCCTTAGTGAACTGGCACTGGAAATGATATGAATAGCAAGGCTGACCTTAGTATGTACTGTGTATCATTATATTTTATTGTATATTAATTGTTATGGTGAAAATGTGAAAAACCTGTATATTCTTCTTATAACAAAGTGCTTTTCTCAACTTCGTAAAGTCCTGAGTTAAATAAACCCACTAGTTGAAAATGTGTTTTTAACAATAAATTGAAAATATAATCAAAGATATATTTTCAAAAATGGCAACTGGCCTAGACAGTTTTATTCAGTGAGTTTCACCAAAACTTTATGAAACAGATGATGTTTGTGTTTTCTTTTCTTTCCCCAAGATACCCCAAAAATGCAGGTAATCTGAGGGCCACCTTTGGAGGATCACTGTCTTTGTAGAATGCTGCCTTAATGAAGCTTATTTTGATGGGGGGGGGTGTTTTCCAGCTGTTAGAAGTTGAGAATTAGAACTCTAAACAAGGAAGACAGGTAGGTCAGCAACACAGGAAAAAATGGCATTAGGATCCTCTTGTCAAAGTGGCCTGGTAAATAGGACATAATGAGATGCAACAAAATTAGGCAGACCAGTCTTTCTCAAGATCCAGCTAAAACTACAGAAGATAATTTGAGGTTGGGCCAGGGTAAGACCCAGAAGCTAGGATTTCTGCCAGAAGACCAGTAACATAGAGAACTGTCATCACATACATACGATGCATATGATACATACATATGGCAAAGAAAGGAGGGGGCTCAGGTCTGATCCTTAGGGATTCCTTCAGCAAAGACTTGACTAGGATCAAGTCTTATTCAAAGTAAAGCCTCCATTCTAAATCCACTTACCTCTGTTAACTGGTTTCTTGTCTTTCTTCTCAACTATGCTCCTACAGAAACATCAGCTCCTGGTATATCCCTTGTCTTGTTTTCCAGTTTTATTCCCTACCCACGTCTGGCTGGGATTCAGAGAAGTTGGGTTCTATCCCTGACTTAAATCTTTTTAATTGTGTCATCTTGTTAACACCTTGTTGGTCATCTGTGGTTTATACCTGTCCAATATTCATTCCCCATACTCAGATAAAAACGTCCTCCCTTCAGCTGTGGAGGACCACCCCTCTCCCTCTTCATGCACTCAATTCAGGAGTTATTGTCTCCAGCCTGACTAAAGACATATGGCCTACTATATATTAGGAAACCAGAACTGGGAGATGTCAAGAGAAACTGGACCCCGATGGTGTCAATTGAACATCTCTTTCAAGGCACACCAAAATCTAGTCCTAGTCCTAAACTTTTCAATTCTGTGAGCCAAAACACAGAGATGGACACGAAGGCAGAGAGATACATACCTTTTATCACATAAGCCAGTTGGGTTTTCTATCATTTGTAACACATCTTTCTTGGAAGCATGTTTTATATCAGTAAAATGAAGATACTTGCTACCAAGCTTCAGTGGGATCTGAGTATCTTGGAAAGTCTAAATTGTACTCAAATTCCAAGTATTGTTCCCACTTCCTCTTTTCTGCTTCTGCCTAAGTCCCTTGCATATTAATACTTTTAAAGCATAAAACATAATACTATAACAAAAGAACATTTTCATTACCTGATATTTCTATTCTGTGTTCAGGGACTTTTGATCTCATCTGTTCTACAGAATTTCTCATATAATAGAATGCTTTGAAACCAGATCAGCAAAGTTCTGTTTCAATGAACCATTTGTTCCCTAGGCCATGAAAGTTGCTTCTGCAAATAAATCCTATGTTTAAAATGGTGTTTATGAAAACATCATTTGTCCGGTGATATATGCAAACATGCTTTGGAAATGAATTTGCCTTGTAAATTTGTTGGCGGTGTTTAATAAATTTTCATTACTACTAATCAGTTAAAGTCTTAGTTCTTCTGATTTCTTGATCCTCGGAATTGCTGCTCAAAAAAGTCACCACCCTTGGGGAGCCAACAATGAAATCTCTTTGGTCTTTATTCAAATAGCAGAAGATTTTCTTTTCAATAATCTACTGCTCATTTTACTTCTGTAATTCTTTTTTAATTCATTTCTGCTTCTGCCTCCTTTCCATGACTCTTTGATTCTGCTTTCAAATTTGATTCCTTGATTTAATTCATCTTCAATATTTATTCCTCATAGCCATTATCAATGCCTTTGCAGAAATTCATCTAATCAGGACATTAGAAGACAAGGAGACATAGGGGGTTTGGGTTGCACTCCAAAAAATTAGTGAGGGGAAGCAATATGTGGTATGTGAATTCTATCTCAATAAAGCTGCTACTTAAAAAGAAAAAACAATGAGTTAATACTGATCCATCCCTACAACAATTGATACAGAGTCACAAACTGATCCTTCCCAGAAATAAGCCATTTTTCAGGGCTCATCAGCATGAAGGATGGTGGCATTTTTTTCTCAGTACCCAAATAAAACCCAGCAAACCCTCCTTCAAGTGTTACCAATGAGGCATGTGACATCAAAGTGAGTGGATTTAAGTGATAAAGGCATCTTATTTGGCAGAATTTAAATGTGCCCTTTAAAGATTAAAATCAATTCTAACATCCCTATTTATACTCCGGTGGTACACATGTGTATATATAGCAAATCAGCCATTAGGAAAGAAGCTTTGCATCTTTCCACATAATCCAAAATAATGGCAAGTTATGATGTGGTAATTAAATCAAGACCTTACATAAGAAAAGATATATTATGAACTGGATCTATTCAAAGCTACCTTCTTTTTAAATTTTACTTTCTATTTTTTAAGTTTTATTCCACCTTGCCAATGTACTCTCCTTATAATTCATTCTCTAGCTCAGTTGGACTTATTGCTACTTAGGATGGCAAATACAACAGCGAAAAGATGATGTCACCCTTTAGCCAAATTGCACTATTATTCCAGAACTGCATGCACTCTCATTCATTTATCTCTGCTGACATCGCTCCACAGGAAGGTTTTCCAGGGCAGATGTGTGCTCCCTTCACAACAAAAGTGGTGGAGAGTGCACATCCATTTTAAAATCCCAAAAGGTAGAATTTCATAAATTCTATCTTTTTCAAAATGAATTGTGAATAAAAAAGATATCAAATGTTGTCCTCAATCCTGTTCTGATTAAAAACCTCAAAGAATCTTGAGGGTAAAATAACCCCCCAAATTCATTCTCATCATAAAAATATTTTCTTCATTTAAAGCAATGCCTTTGACCTACAAAAGTATTATGCAGATTATAATGTTCTATTTTGCGAGTATATATGTATATGCTAGGAAATGACTTTACACTTTAGTGATCATTTGATAAGGAGTCAGGGCAAAAATTATTAAAAGATTATTATGCAGGATTCCATTCAATTGTGCTAAAACAGCTTCAAAATCAAATGCAGGTATTGGAGAGACAGGAAGGGACTTTTTGAAGAGGAAAGCAAGCAATAGGAAAAATGGTATAAAACAAAAAAAGCAACCCAGGAAGTGAGAGTGAAGAGAAAGCCCAGGCAAAATCAGGTTCATCTGAAGCATACTTTCCCCATATTTGCTTTTGTTCCCTGGTTGTTTGAAGCAGTAGTTTTTTTTAAATACATTTTTTTATCTTTTTAGAATGTAATCCATGCACATAGCAAAAATTCCAGTAGTATAAATGGCTATCTAATGAGTAGGAAATCTCTTTCCCACTCCTGACCCCAGTTCCCTAGCACCTCCAACCCATCCCTCATGGCAAGCACTGTTACCACTTTCTTGTTCTTATTTTTGTGTGTGTGCCATGGACCTCTTAGCCGTCTAATGAAACATATGGATCCCCCTCTCAGAATAATGTTTCAAAATGTGTAAACTAAAATACAGAGCATTACAAAGGAAATCAATTATACTGTAATACGGTTCTACCCATGAATCCCTTGGGACCCATGGACTCCAGGATAAGAGCTTCTGCTCTTAGAGTTCCCGTACACATGCAAGCATAATATGCACACGTACATTCTTCCCCACAAGTGGGGCAGCATGCCTTC
Source organism: Lepilemur ruficaudatus (assembly GCA_963574885.1). NCBI lineage: Eukaryota > Metazoa > Chordata > Mammalia > Primates > Lepilemuridae > Lepilemur > Lepilemur ruficaudatus. The sequence goes on along the minus strand of CAUYRT010009132.1, from coordinate 18,799 downwards.
TGCTGTGGGTGCTGCTGCAGCTCTGCCCAGATCCCTGTAGCAGCCAATGCACCCATCTCTCAGCTGCTGTGAGTGTTGCTGACTAACGGTTCCCAGTACCCTCTTCTACAGAGAACTCTCCACCTTGCGGCACACTGCAGCCAGCACAGGGATACAAAAGGCTGGGCAACTCTGTGGTGCAATTCACAATCAGAGCTCCCTGTGGGACCAGAGACCATCTCCTTGCTTAGCTTTCTCCCCTGCTCTGTCCTATTCCCTCCCCTTCTCCTGGAAGCAACCCTTCCTAAAAACACAAGAATCCCTGTCTTGGTCTTTGCTTCCAGAGACTTCATCCTAAGACACTTACTCACTGTCCCTTACCTTGTTTCTTCCATGTATTAATTTCTTGGAAAGGATTCCCTATCTGTACATATCGGTCTGCTGCATTCTTTGAACAGCCATATACTACTCCATTAAATGGATTTAGCATAATTAATTTAGCACATCTCCAGCACAGTCATTTCCAATAGTTACTCTCTAAAAACTCAGAAATCTAATTTTTACAGATTTAAGTGCAATTACCTGTACTGCCTTGCCACATTTTAAGTATCTAGCTAGTTGCTGGGGAGCTTTTATTCAACCTCATGAGCTATAAAACTTTAGTACCTTGTTTTCTTTTTGGAATAAAGCCTTATTCTCAAAACAATTTATATTTGACAAACTATGAAGATTCAGCTGGCTCCTAGACCCTGCATCTCTTGATCCCCAGAGCCCCTGCCTCAGGACATCTGATCAAGGACCCATCCCATTCTAAACAAGAAAAACAAGGACCTGCAAATGCTTAACTTGGACCCTCAAATCACTGGGCCCCATTGCTTGTCTCCCTGCTGGTGAGAGGAGTAGATGGGCCTCTTGAGTCTGGTAGGAAACTGCTAGTTCTCTTGCTCTGTCACTTACCACTACTAATGACAAATATTCATTCCCAAGGACAGCACAGTGTAAATCCCTAAAGGGAAGAGAAACAGTTTCCTATCTGCCCACATACTGAAAAGCAGTTTCACCCCATGGCATGGTACTTGTTGAGGACACTTATTTGAGGCTGCCCTGAACCTTCAGAAGAGCCTTCCCATGTTTAGGAGTTTCCCACAGTTTGAGTTCCACTTCCCCAGTACTGAAATCAATATTCACGTTCCCTGCCTGCGGCTGGCTCACACTTTTTGTGATTATAAATCAAGAGTAGAGTACCATGAGGAGGCAAGTGCTGCTTGAAATCCATTTTCTGGCCAGGATGGAAGAGCACGACCAAGAGAGCTCAAGCTTCCTGGGCTGACAGTGCGACAGCAGGGTCTCCACTAGATTCGTTTGGTGATTGTTAAGTTCTGTTACTGGCATCAAACAGTTCAGACTGATAACTCACTTCACATTCGTTTCTCTTTCCCTTGTAGGTCCCAACATCCTCCAACCATAAAAAGATACTCAATTTCATTCAAAATCAGAGAAATGCAAAGTAAGTCAAGAGAAGTATCTTTTTCTACCCACTAGGTTGGCAAATGACAGTGAATGACAATGGTGAGAACACGGGAAAACATACTGCTATGAGAGAATAAACCAGTACAACTTCCGTGAAGAGATTTTGACCATAACTACCAAGTGTGAAATGCAAAACCCTTGACCCACAGTTCCACTAATAAGAACTTAGCCTATAGATCAGAGGTAAGCAAACTATTTTTAAAGGATCAAATAGTAAATATTTTGGGTTCCCAGACCATGTATCACTATTCCAACTACTCAGCTCTGTTATGGTAGCATGAAAGCAGCCATAGACAATAGGCAAACAAATGGGCACAGCTGTATTTCAATAAAACCTTGTTTACATAAAAAGGCAAGTTGAATTTGGCCCACAGGCTGTAGTTTGCCAACCTCCTCCTAGCTATCCTAGCACATATAAACAACAACATATATACTGTTTTATTCATCACAGCAACAGCCTAAAAACAGCAACCATCTTGATGCCCATTGAGAGAGAACTAGATAAGTACATAATGGCACCTTCACTCAGTGGAATACTTGCAGCCACTAAAAAGGTGTCAGCTCTAGTGCACTGACTAGGGTTGATATCCAAAATACATCAAATTTTTAAAAAGCAAGGTAGGGACAATGGTATGTGCCCGAAGTCCCAGCTACTTGAGAGGCTGAGGTAGGAGGATCACTTGAGCCCAGGAGCTGCCTACCAGCCTGGGTAACATAGCAAACCCATGTCTCTTAAAAAAAAAAAAAAGGCAAGATGGGGTAGAATAAATTTATATATATATATATGCACATGAATGTATTTGCTTATCTAAGCATGGCATATGTCTGAAGGGCACATAAGAGATTGGGAAGGGGATGGAGGACAGGAGCATGAAGGAGACTTGTTTTTTCACTGTATGTTCTTTCGTGCCCCTTGAATTTATATCATGTGCTTTACCAATGAATAACAAATAAATACAGCTTAATTTTTTAAATGCATATGCTTTTGCAGTAATGTTGTAAATCACCAAGTATAGACATAAAAATAAAGTAGGGTTTTGGACAGCAAACTAGCTAGATCCAAAGTCCCCTGTCATGCCTATAAGTGATGGGGTAAACATTAGAGCATCATAGTGGCAACCAGGAGACCTGGCTCCAAACCCAGGCTCTGTGCCCCACTCTCTGTGCTGCCCTGGGGTAGCCACCTCGTAGCCACTTCATCTCTCTGATCATCCCTTTCTTCCTCTGTAAAATGGAGGCAATAGTACTTTTGAGCTATACTATATAAAATAATATCACTGTTATTGGGGAAATCTCTTAATATCTCCAAGCCTCATTCTTAGTCTACAAAATCAGAAAGTTCGACAAAATGAGACTTTCAACTCTAAAATGCATGATTCTGCTAATAAACAAGAACTCAGACAGAATCATGAACTTGGTAAGCAAGTGAGGGTCTTTTTTTGTTTATCACAAAAGAATGATCTCCAAGTCCAAAAAGAAAATAAGAGACATGTTTGCGCTGAGAGATCTAGTCCAACCTGGAGGTGAAAAAGGGCTGCCTTCCTCCAAGGACACCACCTCTTCTTTCCTTGACTCAGCTAACCCCGTACTTGTCAACTAGGCAACATTTTTTTTTACTACCACTGGATATACAACACATCCTGTTGCAAAAAATTTAGGAAATGTCACTCATAAAGAAGGGCACACTAAGACAGGCAAATAATGGACTCATGAGGGCTGGTAGACAAAGAAATGAAGGGAGTGGGTCAGAGGGACTTTGAGGGAGGGCCCCTGTCCTGTCTTGACTTTTGGCCTCTGCTAGGAGCCATCATTTGTATTGTTTCAGGAACTCCAGGGAGATGACAGGATAGTGGCAAGGAAGAGCAGCATTGCACTACCCTCCTATTTCTGAGAATTAAGAACAGGAATCTGTTATTGTTAAACAAAAGTTTGGAGGAGTTAGTTAAACTGACAGGAAATAACACACATGTTGAGTTATAAGGTGGCAAATATTGTGAAATCTGGTTTCAGAGAAAGCCAACTAGATGAGAGTGTGCCGATGTGACAAGGAGCAGAGCTGTCAGCACCGTCTCTGCTGATGGAAGGCTCTCCTTTCCTTCCTCATTTCCATGGGCTTGGGTGTAACTTCCCAGACACTTTGAAAAGAATCTTGCAAAGACTCTTTGTATTCCTAGCTTTAATGAACTTTTTACTCCTGAATAAACCATTTTTGCTGCCCTCTCAGTCTCAGAACCAAGGCAACCAGTCAAATCTGAGAGATTTTAACAACTCATAGACTACCTCTGGCAATGCAGAGAGCATGGCAGGGGTGCCTTCCCCAAAATGATGACATGGGGTAAGGAACAGAGAATGTGGTACCCTAAGTGAGCAGAAGAAGAAGAGGGTGGGATTTCAAGTGTGAATTAAAGAATACAATTTCTTTAATTGGGAGATAAATTTTTTATTTTATTTTTTAGAGACAGGGTCTCACCCAGGCTGCAGTGCAACTGTGTCATCATAGCTCACTTCAACTTCAAACTTCTAGGCTCCAGCAATCCACAAGCCTCCACACATGGCTAATTCTTTTATAGCAAGACAGGATCTTGCTATATTGCCTAGGCTGGTCTCAAACTCCTGGCCTCAAGCAATTCTCCCACTTTGGCCTCCCAAAGTGCTAGGATTACATCTGTGAGCCACCACCCCCAGCCTATGGGAGATAAATATTTATTAAAAATAAAACAGAGGACATCAGGGTTTGGTAACAGTTTTGGTGGATTATGGGAACAAGTTGAAATAGGATAGAAAAGAGAAAAGGAAAAGAGAAAGAGTGAATTCAATATGACAAAAATTTGCTACATGCCCACTCTTTGAACTGCCTTATCAAGAGAAAGTTCCTGATGGGGAACTTTGTGCTGGAGAAGAACAGGCAAGCCCTGATGAGGCAGGGCCTGAGAGAGAACGTTCCAAGGACCAGCATTCAAGAGTGTGAGAAGGGGACCCAGAAGTATGGCCCTTTGTTCCCTCACCAGTCTCAGTCCCCCAACCAGGCTCCCCTCCCAGGGGGAACCACTATCATGAATAAGTCTGAGTCTTTCAGTCTGTGTTTTGATACATATATACACATCTGTACATAAAAGATACTCTTGTCTGTGTGTTTTTTACCCATAATTGGAAAAAATTATAGCATCTTTCTGCAACTTGCTTTTCTTAAAAAAAAAAAAAAAACTCAGTTTCCTGATGTATATTGATCTACTTCATTCATTTTAAACACGTTGTGTCATTGTTATTTATGCATTTTCCTTTTGATGGTCAATTAGCTTATTTCCAGTTTCCCTATTTTGCAAATAATACTGCAATGTACATCCGTGTACATGTCTCCTGGTGTACCTATGCAGAAGTTTCTGTAGACCAATGAATACCTAGAAATAGAATTGTTGGATCCTACAGTATGCTTACTTTATACCTTACAAAATATTTCTGAATTATTTTCCAAAGTGGTTGTACCAATTTACACATGCACCCACTCCCCGTAGACTATTATATGAGTTTTTTAAATCTTTACCATTCTAATGCATATGAAGTGCTATCTTGTTTTAGTTTGCATTTTTCAGGTTACTAATGAGATTGAGCATCTTTCGTATACATTTTCCATCTGCGACTTATCTATTTATACCTCTTGCCCATTTTTCTGCCTTAACATTGTTATATAGGTGTTCTTATGAGGATATAATTTTTTTAAAAAATTTGTAAAATATTTTCTATCTTTGACTCTGATGTACCAAAAATCCTACAAAGGATCAGTTACTAGAGTGTCCAAGAATATTTCATCATATGGTCCAATAAAACAACAAGAACTTTCCGTCAGACTTGTTTTAAACTTTCTGCATCAGTTAAGTTCCTCTGCCCCAAAGAACACAAACAGATGGCACACATAAATTAGGAAAATTTGGAGAGGTTTTATTTACAGAGGGACTAATTACAAAGGAGTGAGTGGGTATAGGGATCCATAAGAGATAGTAGCAGTGGAGCTGTCACCATCCCCAAAGGGATAAGGAGAAGGAGAGCTTGCCAGAACCCAGAAAGAGAGTAGCAAAGAGTGGGCCACCTAGACAAGAGCAGTGACATTCTGCTGAGGAATACAGCACCTTGTGGCAACCTCACAGGAAGGAACCAGGGAAACAGATGTTCTGACCCCATGTTCCTCTCTCCGTGCCTCCCATCTCCTGCAGAAAACCAGAGGGTCAATGTGCTTTGGTTGTAAGCCACACAGAACAGCCTCCAGGGCAGAGAAGTATACGGAGAAACGTGGAGAACAGAGCTAGAGGGGAAAACTAAAGAAATCCAACACCCTAGCCTAGCCAAATTACTTCAGATTCCATCCCACATATATGAAACACAGATAATTTAATGAAGCTATAAAGAACTGTAAAACATTTTTCTTTCTTCCTGAATGTGAATTTAAACTATGAGCTGCTAAGCCAAGAGCTCCACTCTAAGCCCTACTAAGGCCAGACTACAATACTCCAATCTGACAAAAAGCTATTTGATAAATATCAAAACAGTTGAATAACCCACAATTCCTTGTAAACCCAAGTGCACTACTATAAACTTTTAAATGTTAAAGGTGACTTAAAGGACTTTTTGAAATTATATAAAAGTAATAAGAACAAAGAAGATTGATAATAGGGGCAGATACATAGTCCATGAAACACTTCATCTCCTATTTTCTTTCATTTCTGCCAAGGAGAAGATCACTGGACAGAAAATATTACAGCAAGCATTCAAATGAGAGACCTAAGAATCCAAACTGGTGGAAAGATTTATAAGAGAGCACCTTGGTTCACTACATCAGCGCAAACCTCCTGGCCCTGACAAACTACATCCCAGCCTACTACTAGAAGTCGGTGACAAAATGAGCTGCTGTTCATTATCTCTAAAGAATCTAGAAACTGGGGCAGGAACAACCAGTGTAATTTTCAGGTTATCAAATATCACCTTGAACACAGAGAGAAGAAAGGGGAGCACTTAATCACGCATAAGATTCAGGAAGCAGAAGTCATGATTTAATAAATTAACAGTACTTTCCTTTTTATCCAAACTCTTCCAGGCTGGCAAATCAGAGAAAGCTGCCGACACTCAGCTTCAGCATTGAACTTAGCATTTGACAGAGACTCTCACCTTGTGAACAAGATGGAGGAATGTGACCCAGGTGATCACAAAGACAGGTGCTAATGATGAATCAATGTCAGCCTGGAGTCTTTAGTGCCACGGAACTCTTGTCTTCAGCTTCGTCCTGTTCGTTGAGTAAATAGCTGAGTGCACAACCAGCTTGCTAACGCCCTTCTTTGACGGCTGGGAAAGGTAGCCAATATATTCAATGGCAAAGTGAACATTCAAAGGCTCTAACAATTCAGCCAAACTTAACAACAAAAATTTTAATTGAAGTAAATGTAAAGCCCTACACTTACATTTTTTCATGCCTAAGAATGGAATCAGGAAAACATGACTAGGTTTCTAATTAAATATATCGGGGTTTATTTCTTGTTTTTGTTTCTTCTGTTTTCTTCTGTTTGTTTCTTCTGTTTTGTTTCTTCCTATCAAAATGACAATAGATGAATTTTTTTAAAGAAAAGTATAAATCCACAAGAACAAAGAGAACGAGAAAGGAGAAACAGAAGATAGGTGATGTGAGCAATAATATGAGAAACAGAAAGTGCATAGAAATGGATTTGGCAGAGCCCACCTCTATGCCTGCAAAGAGGAATTCCAATGAAAATGAAGCCAACTCACCCTCAAGAACCCGGCCGGGAAAGACCTAGGACTAGGTTCCACCCAGGTACTACAGAAGGGAGTGGTGATAGATTTACGCGGAGATATTAATAGAATGAGCTGATTAGTGAGAGGTGTTTTTATTCACTCACCATGAAGGCTAAAGCAACTCCATCTTGGATGCTAATCACCATGTTGACTTCTGATTAACCCCAGCTCCAAGAATGCCTCTAAGATTTCTACTTTGTCCACTGTTAAGAGCATTACTCACCATAAATCCTGGCCATAGGCAAATTTGTGCCTTTTCCTGAGGCATCTATTTCAATTGTCCTACTCATTCTTTCCCTATGGTGTATAAGCCATGGGTCTGGGGGGTAAAAATGTGGGGATCCACCATCTTGTGGCCACCCAGGACATGGCTTTTGTTCATAAGTTCCTCATAAATGTTTCTTTCTGAGAAACTGGATTTGTCAGCCTTTTTCCTCCGCCTCTCAGCTCCCTCAGCCTTTGGGGATAGGTTTGCATAGACCGCCCCACCATGGAACATTCACTGAAGATGTTCGGACAGAATTAGAGAAGCACGAATCAAATATGCTATAAAAGTGATTCAAACATTGGGTATAAACTTGACTCTGATGACCTTTAAAGTCCCACCACCTCTGAAATACTGTAATTCTAGAATTTATACTTATATTAATATCATTGTGTAGAAGGGACTCCAACAGGTTTTATAACTTCCGGGTGTAATTCCTACAACAGTCCCATAGGTAGTATTGTAGTGTAAGATAAGAGCAAATTGTTGCTAATGTTTCTGATTTTTTTAAAAATTAGCAATCTAAACCCATAGATTCAAAACACCTAGGTATAATAGTTCTAGTGGTACATGAGCATTTGTGTGCTTTAGTTTGTCATCCTTCTCAGCTCTGGCATTCTGCCTCATTCACATCTTAGCTGGGCACTTAACTATCATGTAATTGTCACTCTTGCACAGCAAAATAAGTCAAATGCCAAAGCAACAGCTCCTTCACATCCTAGATGTCCTGCCTCATTACACATAGGGCTCTACAAGTGTTGTTCCTCTTGATTTGAAAAATAATAACAAATAAAAACAAAATAAAATAAAAGACATTTTTCCAGCACAAGTTTAGACCAATATCTCAAACATGATTGTCTCTCTGGCTCTCGCCCCTTGTCAACATAGAAAGGAGATTTATGCTTTCCTTCTTAGAAGCTAATTACTTAATATCTGTCTCTTCTTGACAAATTTTGCCAATCATCAAAGCTGTAAAACTTGGTTTCTTCATTTCTCTCTGCTTAGGATTTATAGTATCCATGGAGAATTTCTGCTCCTCACCAAGGAATCTCTCCATTAACTCTATAGATTCAGGTAACTCTGCTCCTACATTCAATAGCAAATCCAGGAAGACTTCCCAACATTAGGAATCTACAAAACTGTCAAACCCACTGTCTCAGCATAACTTGCCCCACTGGGTCTTTCAACGCACTGATTTTTTTTTTTCATTTTATCTAAATGCCATTGGTTCACCCAAAAACCAGGACTGCCTTTTTTAATGCTTGGGTCTCGCCTAGCTGATAAGAAATGTTAGTGAATTGAGTGAGAAAAAAATCCCATACTCACAATCCAAAACATCAACAAATCCCAAACAACAAACAAAAACAGCATTTTTCCCGTGACCTGACTTTCAACAGTCATGACATCCTTGCACCTTACCTCAAGTACGTGCCCTAACTGCCATGGCCAGTTACAGGCACAGGCCCCAATATCTGATTGACTCCGGTTGTTTTGTTTGTATTTGTTTGTTTGTTTTTCTAAAATGTCCTCTGTACTAACTGGATCTGAACTCACATTTCCCATCTGCCCTAATTCTTATCCCAACTTTCTAGACTTGATCATTCTGCCCTTCTCTGAAAAGAACAGAAATATATAGAGCAGTTAATAAGCACTTGTGGAAACATCTTTGAGTTGTTTGTTCCACAGAAGGAAGGGTAGCACCTGGCTAATTCGTCCTCCAATTAAATCATTTCTATAGTTTAAGAAATGTTCTCAGCATTTCCAACATCACCCCACCCCAAATCACAAAACAGAAAATATTCAAAGGAATATCACGCATTTGGACATACAGATTCTCGTATGTTTATTTTAAATTTCTTATCATGTTGATAGCACATATTTAATCCCTTAAGTAGCTTATAAAGGCGAGGTTGGAAGTAGTGCTCTAGTGGTCATTGTAATGTATTGCTATCTGGCAAATTACAGAGCTTGTAAAAAGAGAAGAATTTAAATTTTGTGGATTCAAATTAAGCAAGCAAGGCCCCATTCAAGCCAAAGGCATAATGCTGTGATGAAGCTGTGTGCTGGGAGACCCTAAGGATCTCCAACCAGTGCCTCTGTTTGCAATTCAGCCATTTTACACACACAGTGGCTTAACTCACACCAGGCTGAGGGAGAAGCTTCTACAGCTGATGAAAGCGCTACTCAAGAAAGCAGAAAAATTTTTCTCAGGCAAAAATAAATAAATAAATCAACAACCTGAACCTATATTTGCTTCAAGAAAATTTGCAGTGAGATTTCAAACAAACAGCAAACAAAACAGCATAACAGATGCTAAGGAATTAGTTTCTCATTAGAGCACCAAGGGGTGCTAGGGCTCTCCAAAAGTCTACTCAGAGAAGCCTATGAAAATGTCCCCAATTTGCGACTATGTTATGGTGTTCATCTTCTGATGTTTCTAGTAAAATTAAGGCTGGATGTATAAAGATAAAAACTTTGACTAGGATTTTATTAGATTATATCATATGAAATACATCTTAGCTCGGGCTGCCATAACAAAATACCACAGCCTAGGTGGCCTAAACAACAGAAATCTATTTTCTCACTTCTCTGGAGGCTAGAATATCAAGGTCAAAAGTGCCAGCATGGTCGGTTTCTAGTGAGGGCTCTCTTCTGGCTTGTAGACAGCTACCTTCTTACTGTGTCCTCACATGGCAGGGAGAGGGAGAGGGCGAGGGAGAGGGAGAGGGCGCACACACAGGCAAATGGACACTAATCCTGTCATGAGAGCCCCACCCTCAGGACCTCATCTAAAGCTAATTATCTCCCAAAGGCCCAATACCAAATACCCAACATTGGGGGTTAAGGCTTCAACATATGAGTTTTGACACAATTCAGTCCATAGCAGAGTGTAATTTTATATAACATTTTACAGTATTGGCCTACTTGATCAATTTATAAACACTTTGGAAAGCTTAGGACAAATATAGTTTTTTTTGAGTCAATTCTCTAAAAAGAAGAAAACAAGCCACCAAGCAAGAATATCACCCATTTTACTTTTGTTTTTATATGAAGATAAGATTCACCTAGCCTTATTTCTTTTCTTTTCTTTTTTTGAAACAGGGTCTCACTCTGTCTCTCAAACTAGAGTGTAGTGGCATCATCATAGCTCACAGCAACCTCAAACTCCTGGGCTCACAGGATCCTCCTGCCTCAGCCTCCCTAGTAGCTGGGACTACAGGCGCACGCTAACTTTTTCTATTTTTAGTAGAGACGGGGTCTTGCTCTTGCTCAGGCAGGTCTTGAACTCCTGGCTTCAAGCAATCCTCCCACTTCAGCCTCCCAAAGTGCTAAGAATACAGGCATGAGACACCATACCCAGCCTATACCTTATTTCAACTTCCAGAAACTTTTCCCAATTCACATCCAACACAAGAAGGATTTAACTTATTTATTATACATACAGCAAGGTCCAATTATTTGTGTTTCTAAGAGATTTCCAGGTGATGCTGATATTTCTGATCTTAAGAGCACACTTTGAAAGCCACTGCTCTATCCCATAGGTAATGTCCACCAGCTGTGGGCAAGGAGATAACTTATATGATTGAGAATATGGCCACCTATGAATAGGAACTTCCAGGTCCCCATTTCCCTCAGCAAAAGGCTCTGGACATAAAACTTTTAATGTAACCCATGCATAGGCAAGCCACGCTCTGATATTTTTCCTGTCCTGTTTTTTCTTAGGTGAGGTTCACCAAGCATTCATTGAGTGCCTACTATGTGCCAGGCTTTCACTGTGCTAAGCACTGGAGATACAAAACTAAGCAATTTTAACTTGTAATAACCAAAGACTCAGCTAAATAATTTTCATGACTTGTAAAATTCAAGATAAATGTTTTGGTTTCCTTTGAATAGAAAGACACATCAAAAGAAAACTATAGAAAAATCTCAAAAGTCTACACTCAAACCATATTGTGATGGAAACAGAAGTGTGAGAAGTGCACAAGCAAGAAAAGCACACTCAAAAAAAAATAATTAAGATAAAAGAATTAGTTAAGAACTACTCAGAAATTTTGGCACTGAGGAAACCAAAATGTATCATGTTGAAAACAAACTAGCCTCTGTGCTCTCAAAGTCCAGCTGCATGCGAAGGAATAAAATAAAGCAAGCAATTCTGAGAGGGAGGAGGTATTCAGCAGATCTACTAGAGGCAAGGAATAAGCCAAGTACATGCTGTTTTTTTGGTAAAAGTCATATATAATCAGCCTCCAAAATGAGTGTTGTGAAGAACAGTGTGCACTATTTTTCCATGAAAGCTAAACGGCTAAAGAGAAGGCTAAAAACTTGCTTCCTTCCCCAGCCATTCCAGGTTGCAGGGCTCGCCCTTCTCATCTCTGAATTTTGGCAGCATTTGCATTGCCTAAATTCACGTTGGATTGTGCTGTATTATATCGTCCTCTAGTGGTTTCAAAAATTTCTTGTCTCCCTTCTCTACAGGCAGTGTTTATCACAGGGCCACACAAACACTTGGTGCATAACGAATGTCTGTGAAACGGACAGAAATGAATGATACAGGTCCTACATCCTACTCAGTGACTGAGAATACAAATTATCTCAGTTTCACCAGGAGAATGAGTATTCAAATATTTTAGGCTCAGGTTACTTATGCCATCACTGATTTTCCTTTAAAATGGATCATGCAATATAGTTTGTCATTGCCTCTGCTATGGACTGAATGTTTGTGTCCCTGCAAAATTCATGTGTTGAAACCCTAATCCCAAATGTGATGGTATTTGGACATGGGGCCTTTGGAAGGTAATTAGGTTTAGATGAGGTCATAAGGGTGGAGCCTCCATGATGGGATTAGTGCCCTTAACAAGAAGGGAAAGAAGCTAGAGTTCCCTTTCTCTCTGCCATGCAAGGGCACAGCAGGAAGGCAGCTGTCTGCAAGCCAGAAAGAGGGCCCTCACCAGAACCCAACCATGCTGGCACACTGACTTCCCAGCCTCCAGAACTCTGAGAAATATATGTTTATAGTTTAACACATGGACTGCCACGCTAGAAAAAATTTTTCCTTGGGGCCATGGTGTTTTATTATGAAAATAGAATAAAAACTTTGAAAACAAAACAATCCTTTCAAATTCAATGAAAAATTCGTTATTTTTCATTGTTTTCTGTGCATGAGTCATATGCAACTTGAAAAATAGTTCACGTGGCTCCCAAGGTGAAGAAACATGTGAGTTACATATGCTTCCTGAGGCCCAGGGCTCAAAACTAGTGTGAGTTAAATACAATTCACATGGTAGTTAATGCATTAAGCCACTGGTCTGTGGCATATTGTTATAGCAGCCGGAGCTGACAAAGACAGACTTTTGCATAGTTTCAAGGGAATCTAGTGTAATTTAAGGGAGGGGGGAGGGTAGCATAGCCTGGGAGCACAAAAATTCCAAAAATAATAACTATATAAGTTGTCTGTTGATAAGAATAAATGCAACAAGTTAAAGTGTTTAAAGCTGGTCTCTATTTTAGAATATGGTAACTGCAAGGCATTTCAGAGTGGGTCTTCGCATCTCAGCCTTGTCCAAAATGTGAACATCTCGCTTACTGAAGGAAAACTATGTAAACTCATTAATCCCTTTTTTGGTCTCAGCTTGGTAGATTACACTTTTCAGTTGGCTTTTTGGTGGGTTATTTAATTTGATGCATCCCTTCAACAAATGTTTATTGCTTCCACTATGTACAAGAGACCTGGATGGTCAGTTTGGGAAGGATGGAGTTGGGAAGGGGACACACCCCTGCCCTCAGAGTGCTTACAGTGTAGGGAGAAACCAAAGTACACAGAGATTCTACACCAGCAGTGTTTCATAGTGCCCCAAGAGAGTGATAAAAAGGGAGTTTTAAAAGTTCAAGGAAGAAAGAGGTTACCTCTGAAATAATTCTTTTTAGATGTAGGGCACCTGTCTTTCATCCCTAGATGAAGAACACTCAACAGCAAACAAACCACATGAAATCCACAGTGACCGAGCTGATGACATCAGCCTATATTGAAACTGTGACTAAGGACAAAGGACTCCACTCCTATAACAAAATACCAGTAACAAAAATACTAGATTTCAACACAGAAAAAATATTCATTCTGTATTTACTGGCTTTAAGATACTTTACCAGGTACCATAGGAAAGAAAAAAAAATAGCTAAGCTATTGACCTTGACCTGAAGGAATTTATCATATGGTGGGAGAAAGTTACTTATGATTAATAATTAAGTAATGTATCAGAACTGAGATCTTGTGAGTGATTCTCCAATTTAAGCTCAGCTATTTTTTAAAGTTTTATTGGAATAATTTATAACATATCTAGGTGTTAGTATTGGAGTTGGGGCTAAAAATATTTCTCTTTTTTGCTGGAAGAAAATATTTACAAAACATTTGTTGATAAAGGAATGGTATATGCAGAATATAAAGTTCTCCTACAACTCAGTAATAAAAAGACAAGCCACCTAATCTAAAGTTGAATGAAATACACAGATGATTCTCAAAAGAAGACATAGAAATGGCCAATAAGCACATGAAAAGTTCTCAACATTTTATTAATTATCAGGGATGTAAACTAAAGGAGGTACACTATACACCTATCACAATGGCTTACAATTAAAAAGGTTGATACTACCAAATGTGAAACACATATGGAGCAACCAGAACTCTCAGACATTGTTAGTAGACTTGCAAAATGATACAACTATATTGGGGAAAGATCTAGCATGTTCTTATATGCCTACCTTATGATCTGGCAATTCCACTTCCAGATATTTACCAGAGAAAAAATAAAACCCCTGTCTACACAAAGGCTGGTATAAGAATATTCACAGCAACTTTATTCATAACCCTAAAACTGAAACAACACAGCTATCCCTCAATAAGAGAATGAATAAACTGTGGTATATTCATACAGTGAACAAAAAGTAACAAAACACATAGCAACAAAAAGTAATAAACTACTGATATACACAACAACACTGATGAATTTCAAAAACATTACACTGAGTGGAAGCCTTATTCAAAAGAAAACACACTGTGGCCAGGCGTGGTGGCTCACACCTCTAATCCTAGCACTCTGGGAGGCCGAGGCCGGAGGATCGCTCAAGGTCAGGAGTTCGAAACCAGCCTGAGCAACAGTGAGACCCCGTCTCTACTATAAATAGAAAGAAATTAATTGGCCAACTAAAAATATATACATATAAAAAAATTAGCCGGGCATGATGGTGCATGCCTGTAGTCCCAGCTACTTGGGAGGCTGAGGCAGGAGGATTGCTTGAGCCCAGGAGTTTGAGGTTGCTGTGAGCTAGGCTGACGCCACGGCACTCTAGTCCTGGCAACAGAGTGAGACTCTGTCTCAAAAAAAAAAAAAAAAAAGAAGGAGAACACATTGTAAGAGTCCATTTACATGAAGTTCTAGAACAGGTCAATCTACTCTATGGTGGAAGAAAAATGAAAACATTTGTTTCCTCTGTTTGGTGAGTGCTATGGTCTGACTGTCTGTGTCCCCCCCTCCGCCCACCCCAAAATTCAAATATTGAAAACCTAATCACCAAGGCAATAGTATTAAGAGCCAGGGCGTTTGAGAGGTGATTTGGTCAGGAGGATGGAACCCTCCTGAATGGGATTAGTGCCCTTATAACAGAGATCCTAGAGAGCTGCCTTGCCCCTTTCTACTATCAAGTGAGGACACAGAGGGAGCCTGAAACAGGAAATGAGCTCTCACCAAATATCGAATCTGCCAGAGCCTTGATCTTGGACCCTAGTCTCCAGAACTATGAGACACAAATTTCCATTGCTTATAAGCCACTTAGTCTGTGATATTTTGTTATAGCAGCCTGAAAAGACTAGGACAGTGGGGATGGCGATTGACTGAAAAGGAATGTGAAGCAAACTTCGTAGGGTGAGGATAATGTTCCATATCTTGATGGGGATTTGGTTACAAATCTATACGTATATATATTTGTCAAAAGTCAATAAATGTACACCTGTGTGCATTTCATTGTACATAAATTTATATCAAAATAAAGAGCTATAAACAAATATTAAATTTTAGTTAATATACATGCTGAAGTATTTAGAGGAAGCATATTGGTGTCTGTGATTGACTTTGAAATGCATCAAAAATATGGTGGAGTGATGACTGTGTAGATGAACAGATGTGACAAAACAAGCAAAATATAATGTTCAGTAGTAGAATCTAGGTCATGAGTATATGAGTGTTCATTGTAAAATTATTTTAACTTTACTGTATGTTTGAAAAGTTTTGGAATAAAATATTAGAAAAAAACAAAAATACACAATCGATAGACTTAAAAAGTAGAGCATAATGGTACAAACACTGAAATAAGTGTATCTATAGAAATATTTTTAAAATCTGGTTGTAGTCAGGATTGTTACCATCATATTATACTTTTTAAAAATCTGTCCTTATTTGACACTGTTCCATGTTTCTTCATTGTCTTCATATTTATCGTTTTAAAGGACTGCATCCAAAATCACTGTGCCAAAATTAACTTCACTGTTCCCATAAGATAGATATTCACTACAGAAGAGAGAGTAGGGAAAGCTCTAGAATACAGGCCAGTTGTTTGGAGTTCCAATCCTCCTCTTCTCTTCTCTGCTGTTACTCTCTGTATGATCCTGGCTAGGTAGTTTGTCTATCTTACCTGTCCTCAATCTTCTCCTGCATCAACTGAGATTCTAAGATTAAAAGAAATCTACAGCCCCTGCCAGCTCTGCATTGATAAGAGTGGTTTCTAGTTTCTACTATTATGAATAATACCATTATAAATACTATTTTAGAGTATTGCTTTTCCAATTATAAAAGTAATATTGAATGAATTAAATAATATTCAGAAAAAATAAGAAAATGTTTAAAAGTTCAAACAAAAAATTTTTAAATCACCCATAACCCCTCCACCCAAAGATTATCATTGTCAACATTCCTGTGTCTCCTTCTAATTCAGATTTGTCAATTTTTTTAAAAACTTTTAGTTGTAATTATTATGGGTACATAATAGTTGTACATATTTATGGGGCACATGTGATGTTTTGAAACAAGCGTACTATGTGTAATGGTCAAATCGGGGTAATTGGGGTATCCATCATCTCAAGCATTTATCATTTCTTTGTGTTGGGAACATTCCAATTCCAGCCTTTTAGTTGTTTTAAAACATACGATAAATTATTATTAACTATAGTTATCCTATTGTGCTACCAAATATTGTTCACAGTTACAGATTTGCCAATTTTTTAATGTGCCAATCGGAAAATTTAAAAATAAAAAAGGATCTGACCCATCTTGGGTTCTCTAGGAGCAGACACTGATTTGAGATTTGCATACAATGTATCTATTAGAAGTCAACATCTGTAGAAGAGAGGGGGAGGGAAGCAGAGGAATTGGGCACAGGGAAAGTGGAACTGCCATGCAGGCCTGACAGAGTCTCAACCCCAGGATGTGCTCTGGAGTATGCATGATCTACTGAAGTTACCATGCATTGGCACTAAATAGCCAGGACTTGTAACACCACTTCAATCAGTCATTGGTTGTGGGCCACCCTATGAAGCTGAGGCAAGCCCTGAAGGAGGTGACTGCTGGGAACTATGAACTGACAGCTAGATAAGTCCCCCTTGCAGTGGGATCTGGGACACACATCTCTGTGTCTACCATGATGTATTTTCTGTTTTGATTTGTATTTCTTTCACTATTATGAAGTTCTAAAATATTTATAGGTTAAAATGCAAATGGAATCATGCTTTAAAACATTTTCAGTCTAATGTAAAACCCCTTCCACAAATAAGGAGCTATTGAAGAATTCCATTCCTTGAAGTGCCTTCAAGCCCCAGCACTGTACAAGGAAAGAGTGATGAACCTAGACCAGAAGGGAAGAATAGAACCAAATTGAGGAGAGGGGTTGAATCTTTGGGTAGGCTGGCAACAAGAAAGTCACCAAATGTCCTTGAATAGAGGGATGTCATGATAAAATTGTAGCCTAAACCATAATTGTACAAGGGTCTGGAGAAAGAAAAAATAGAAAAGAAATTATGGTCTATCACAGAGATTCTAGCTAAAGATGTCAGCACCACAATCTACCCTTAAATGACTGTCAGATGACCCTTCTTGAGCCTGACCTGACTTTTCTGACTTTCTGAGAATTTGAACTTTCTGACTTTTTCCATACCTAGTTCACAGTGGCCAAACAACCAACTATCACAAATAAGTTAAGGTTAAAGATTATGGTGGGCAGCAACAAATGGCAGATCCAAAAATACAGAGAACAATGTAGAAATTATACCTAAACATGGTCCAGGAAAGGAATGCAAAGCTGGAATTACAGTCAAGAAATTTCCTTAATATTCTTAACACATAAAGAACATTTTTTAATATCAGCAAGAGAATAGATAATTCTCTTGAAAGAAAAATAAGGAGGAGATGAAAAAACAATTCCCACATACTTGAAAATGAGGGGGGAAACCAAGAAATACGTCAACAAATGCTCAAACTCAGTAGTAAAAAATTTTTTGTTTAACTAAAATAGCAATGATATACAATTCTTTGACCCATAAGAGTGACCAAAAAAAAAAATTTTTTTTTTTTGAGACAGAGTCTCACTTTGTTGCCCAGGCTAGAGTGCCGGGGCGTCAGCCTAGCTCACAGCAACTTCCAACTCCAAGGCTCAAGCAATCCTCCTGCCTCAGCCTCCCGAGTAGCTGGGAGTACAGCTGAGCACCACCACGCCCAGCTAATTTTTTCTATTTTTAGTAGAGACCGGTCTCACTCTTGCTCAAGCCGGCCTTGAACTCCTGACCTCAAGCATCCTCCCGCCTCAGCCTTCCAGAGTGCTAGGATTACAGGGGTAAGCCACCTCGCCCAGCCAGATTAATCAAAATTTTGATCCTTGTATTTTATTTACTTTGGGGGTATCCAAAATTGCATTTCTAGTTTTTTACACAACTTTTTGAGGTGTAATTTTCATACCATCCAATTCACCCATTTAAAGTGTACCACTTGGCCGGGCGCGGTGGCTCACGCCTGTAATCCTAGCACTCTGGGAGGCCGAGGCAGGCGGATTGCTCAAGGTCAGGAGTTCGGAACCAGCCTGAGCAAGAGCGAGACCCCGTCTCTACTAATAATAGAAAGAAATTAATTGGCCAACTAAATATATATAGAAAAAAAAAATTAGCCGGGCATGGTGGCACATGCCTGTAGTCCC